>CAJUYH010007734.1:0-16857 GCA_910591685.1 Galerucella tenella | reverse complement strand
CATTGACCTCATTAGTTAAATGGTTGCGATTGGCACAGTGTTTGATTTTGGTGTCTCAGAGAGCTCCATATCTTCCTAAATATTTAATTTTCATTTTCAAGTAAATGTATTTACATTGAAATATAATTCAGATCAAATATTATTTGTTCACATATGTAAAGGCCAACTGGCTTAATAACCTATAATAATAAATTTAAAAAGTATCTGTCATTCTGTCAGTGTGCTGTTGAGATTTCAAGCACGTGGTTTGATAACCTAACTTGAACAAAATGAATTTTAATGTATTTTAAGTAATTATAAAATAAGTTTTTAAAAAACAGTAATAAAATGTGACCAGTGTTATTTTAAAAAAAATAGACATAGTTTTTTAGTGTTGCTGATGGCCATCAATGTTTTAACTTTATCATATTCACGTTACAATCTCAACAAGTTTGTAAGTAAAAAATTATTAAAAAAAACATTTCAAAAAATTTTTAACAATATATTTTTATGTAGTTTCCCTGATGATGGGTGAAAATTCACTCGAAAGCTTGGATTAAATACTTATAAGAGTACACTTATACGTTTTATTGCTGCACTATATTATATATATATATATATTGCTCGTTGTATACGAAAACCATTTCATAACGCATAAAATGGCATGGAGTGTTAAAAAATGTCAATACAGCTGTGTACCAAATTAATTAAAATTATAAATGATGTGGGGAAGAACTAATAATTCATCGATCTTTATTGTTGCTTAAAACGGTATCATCATATCAAAGATTGTCAATGTAGCAAAAAACAATAGTGCATCACGCTACATCGTGAGAATTGTTGTTGTTATTCCTAATATTATTATCATTATCAATTAACATTATGCTTGTATTATGCTATTTTATATTGTAAAGGTATTGTTTTGTATTGTATTATAATATAATATATTGTAATATTAAGAATCATTTTTTTTAATAGAGGAATTTTAAGGTTGGTATTCAATTTGAATTTTTTATTTTTTTCAAATTAAACAGGAATCTGAGTCTTTCGAAAAATCGCTAACCCGTTTCAATTGTTGCAAATTTTGTTAAGTACTGTGTATATTCGTCAGCACTATTTTCTCTGTCTAAAATTGTTATCGAAATCACTAAAAAGAAAATAATTTTAGGAATGTTACTTCAAAAAAACGGACCCAGACATTTGTTATAATATAAAAAGTAGCACTATTTTACGGGATGAGTCTTATTTTTTTCGATGTCGACGGAAGACACTCGTCGCCTTGTGAACTGCCTCCGAACGAGAAAAAACTAGACGCAGCATAAAATAATGGAAAGAACAGAATTATAACACACAATTCGAAAAATATATACAATTTCCTTCATATCTGGCCACATGTAGTTACTGCGCATGCTTGCAGCCCTGTGACCGGTACGTTCTACGCTAAGTCACAAACAGTCGAGGGGACGACCCTAGCGCATGATGAATATACAGAATTATAATCTCGTTATAATCTCATTTACAGCGTAATAGCTCCTAAGGTATAAATGGTACAAGAGAAAGTTTTAATGAAATTTATAGAGAATTTCATGCTCTACAATTCAGCTACCACCATTTTTAATTCATCATTGACCATAAATTGAATATTCAGCGAAAACCTTATTGGCAAAAGTTTGGAGCGCTATAATTGAAAACCTATGCGTTATACAAAAAAAGAACCAACTATTAAATTTCAGAAGGAAGTAAAATAAGCAGTAAAGGCCGCCGAATCAATAATTAGTGATAGAGAGAAATACAAATTATTTCCACCCAATCCTCAACACCCTGAACTCTATTCTATCCATCTCACTAGCCAGGAAAGCAGCCTCCCAAAAACTCTTGGGACCTTGGTCTGTCGGCGTCGACTATGATTGACCTAATGAAGGAACACTCCCTTGATAAGTTTAAGGGTATATGGGACGAAGCAGAAGGTTGCAGGCTTGCCAAGGAACTGCTGCAGTATCCGGACAGCAAAGTAGCCAAAAAATACGTGACTATGAACAGACAGAACCTTCGGACAGCCACGGGTATTCCGACCGGTCACTGCCACCTACGAAAACACCTCTACAGACTGGGTCGGTCTGACAATTCACTCTGTAGAGGATGTGAACAGGAAGATGAGACTGTCGAACACATTCTTTGTGAATGTCCGACACTCTCTCAATTTGGGTTTTCAGTATTCGGCGAGTATTGGCTAACACAAGCCAGCATGAGGGAGCTTACTTCCGGCGACGTTATCGCCTACTTCAAACAAGTAGGCTGGATGACAATCCAGAAGGAAGTCTGAACCTCGTAAGGATGCACAATGGGCCAATTGTGGCCTAAGTGCTGTGGGGGTCATCCACCCTTCAAATTCTTACAGATACAGAATTGAAAATAAGCAGTAAATAACGCCAAATCCTCAACACCCTGAACTCTATTCATTATAAACTTCATAAAGAGGGGATCCCAATTAAACCAAATTTTTCCTTTTTTCACAGCATTTGAAATTTCAAAGATTCTCATGATATAATTTCTGAATATTGTTCATTCAAACCTTAAATTTTGATCGAAACCCTATCAAAACTAATTAATTATATTCAGGATATAAGACTAACTCATATTTCCAAAGTCATATCGTCCGATATAATAAATCTATTATTCAATAGTATACCTCCTAACGAAACTATAACTCTTGTTGATAACTTGCCCACTCACAATAGTCATTATAATATTATATCTTTATTGAGAGTTTTTTTTATCACAATGGAGAGATTTATAGCAGTGAGGATGGTTTAATTATGGGCAACCCTCTCAGTAGACGACATTTTAGCTTGCTTCACTGGCACAACAAGAGAATTAGATAACTTATTCACTTGCATCAACTCAATTCACGGAAACAATCAAATTTACCGTAGGAATTGAACAAAATAAACTCTCTAGACCTTACAAGTTCGAATATAAATAATAAATATGATCTTCCTATATTTCACAAACCATCACATACAGACATTACAATTTATAATAGTTCGGTCCACCCTTTCGGTCATTAATCAGCAGCTTTTATTGGTACGATAGATTGACTTTTAACAGTGTCCCATCAAATACTAGCAATCACAACAGAGAACTAGATATCATGGAACAGAGAGCACTTACTGATAATCACGATTCAAATTTATTGGACAATATCATAAATTAAAAAAAATTAAACCTTCTCTAGAACAAGTATTTCCCTTCGATAAAAACAAAAATAATTAATTTGAAAGCTCAACATAGTTTGGATTACCAACCTTGGAAAACCAATCATTCTTAGAAACTTGAGGCTCAGATATTCGCTTTAAGACCGATTACAATTCATCGAAATTCATGTAAAATAACAAATTTGAATCTGCAAAATTAAACAAATCAGGATTTTATGAATTGAAATGTCGTGATGACAACTGAGATAAAATTTATATAGGTAAAACTTTCAGGAATTTTAAGACTAAAATTTCGGAACAAAAAAGTAGCTATGACAACCAAAAATCAGACTACAAGTACTCAAATCATTTATAAGCAAACCAACACACTGTCGATTCAAACTTTGAAATTTTGCATATAGAACCTCAATCCCTCAAATTAAATCTTCTAGAAGCTCTTGAGATGGATGAACCAAATATTCAGATAATATTCTGAACGACCAAATGGATATCAACAATTCTCCCTTATCAAACCTTTTTAACTAGATAGCATCCGGTAAGATTGTTGTGAATGAGTTTCCAGGTGAACTTCTTATTTACCTTTGTTAATTCCATATTCAAGCACTTTTCGCATTTCATTCACATGTAAATAGATTATAATACTGTTGTCAATATCCGTGAAATTTCGTATTAATGGACTGTATGAATTGAAAATGTTTCATTGTACCTCCACTAGTTTGAGAAAGCTACCTACTGTGTTAACTGGACGCGGTCATGAAAATATATTGTACTCAGTTCAAATATAATGAAGATTCAAACAAATTAAAGTGTTTTATTTCATCGTTAAGTATGAATCCTCATGAAGCTGAAGCCTCATATATTCAATTTACCTTTTTCTATTCCGCCAGTACTAGTACCTATCAAAAAACCAATTCATTCCCATGATAAAACATGTTACATATAACGTAACTTCAACATGAAGGTATTAAGGCCATTCATCAACATTGAGCATGGAACCATATTACTCATATCCAACCGAAATCAATATCTCAGACATCCTTGTAACCTATTCCACTCACTGGCGCCGTAACATAACATATACCGACCTCAATAGCAAATCAAATAGGAATGCACAGGATTATGCTAATAAATCGGATTGAAACTCAAGAGCTGCCACTTGAACATGTGGGAATCCTCAGTTATCGGGGCTATAAGTTTGGGTCAACATTGAGAATATTATTTCATACTCCACTTCCACTAACTGGAAGCGAAAAAGTGTACTCATGAAATGTTGTTTGGAATAAACACTGTTCTTCGAATGAAATGATTTGTATTACTTAGGGTGGAAAATAGAAAATAATAAAACAATGACAATATCTGGAAAGATATTAAATACATAAATTTGCTCAATTACAGTTTCCTGCAACAAATTTTAATATTGAGGTGAACCGTGTTATCAATAGAGGTCAAGATAACTCAGTGTTATACTATTATAACGCCTCACAAATTTGAAAACTGTGTTAGCGAAACGCGTCACGAATATGTATTGTACTCAGTTCAAATGATATAATGAAAGTTTAAGCTAATTAAATTAATCTATTATATGGATAACTATCCAAAAAGTAGACTGTTCACTAAAAACAAACATCTACTTATCGGGCTATATGTCCCAACAGACAATCAATTACAGTTCCAAGTTGATCGGCGTTGGGATATCTTCACGATATAAAACTTCGAAACCGGTATACAAGTGATATTTCTGCTCCTAATTACAAACCAGAATGGTTGGTTATATCGTGATCACCGTTCATCTTGGAAATGTGAATAAATATCTGTCAGGGCATATATAGCACGAGAAGTAGATGTTTGTACTTGGTGGACGGTCTACTCTTTGAAAGGCAATTTTCAAATTTTAGGGGCGTTGTTTTTTTTTGTTCGAGCATAATTTTAATTGGATTTAAATTCAAATTATCCATTATCAAATGAAGCAATATGAGCAAACATTTTAATTCTACCCTGTTATAGGAGAGTTAGTTATCTTCAGCTTTTGATTGACTGAATGTGAAGGTTAAATTTGATGGTCGCGGTAGGGACAGCTGTGGCTGTACACCTATGAAGATGGCTATTTATTTGATTCTTGCAATCTATCGTTGTTCTAACCAACCAACCGTTGCAGATGCAGAAAAAAGCCACAGAGAATCTGCATCCGCATCTCGGATAGGAAGGAGGTGTCAGTCTTATTGATTTTCATATGTTTAATTACCTCAGGTGCTTATTTCCATGCACTTTTTTTCCGGATTTCGTTAAACTTTTTTGGGAGCTTTCGCTGTTATTACGCGTGTGTGTTTGTGATTGTAGTTGCGCTTCGCAGACTGGAACTCTTCGCGGTGTCGTGGACCGTGGTTGCTTTCTATGCACTTTTTGTCCGGCTTTTCGATACACTTTTCGGGAGGATTCCGCTGTTTCGGCGCGTGTTAGCTGTAAGAAAGATATGAAATCGAACAATTTTATTTTGTTAAATCTACATTGTATTTGAACATAAAGTGACGCGTTTTTCGCTAACACAGTAGTAGCTTTTTCAAACGCATTCACACAATGTAGATTTAACAAAATTAAATTGTTTGATTTCATAACTTACTATGGATCTACATCAAGTAAAAGCCTCATCTATTCAATTTTTGTGAAAAAGATGTTTGTAGTGTCCGTGGCTAGGAGTTTGACGGGAAATTAAAGTATGCCTTCTTGCCCTGCCCTTGGACAGAGTAGTTGTGATTATAGTAGGACGGTATCAAGTGACGGAGCGTGTCGATTACCATCCTACGGGCGGTAGATAACGGGTAGCGGAAGATAACGCAAGTTATCTCGAGAATTTTTTGGACTTTCGAAGGGAAGTCGAATGGCATTGGAGGTTTTGTTAAAATAATAGGAGCTGTTTCCTTAGACTTTGAGGCTATTTTCGGAAATTTCGGATTTGTATGTGGGGAGGTCGCCGCTACAGTTAGCTTATTAAGTTTGTCACATTTGTCGGATTTGTGGTCGAGATTAGCACAGTGAGGGCAGGTGTGAAGCTTGGCTTTACATTTGCTTGTAGAATGGCCTAGCTTCGTAGATCAAGTAGGATATTTTGAGACTGGTGGAAGTGGATTTTGCTAGAAATTTCGCAACGATGGTTTAGGCCGTGAAAAAAGATGCCTCTGAAGAGAGCTTGTCGAAGCTGGGATTCAGAGTTTGTAATGACTCTGGTGAAGGTGGTTGGGGTATTTGTGTCTTTTTAGACGATTTTCCAGCATTTTGGGAAGTTTATTTGGAGATCTTCGAGAAGATCGGAGATTTATTCGTTGGAAACAGTCTTCTCCACCCTGGTGATGACAAAGGAGGGGTTGGGAGAATTGTTCTTTGCTGAAGAGACTTTTTTGGGAGCAGAAGTCTGAGAATGGAGAGGTAGACATACCACTCTGTTGTCTCCAATGGCATTTCGAATTTTGGATTGGAGAGATTTAGGGCAAATGTTCTTCGGTATTTGGAGAAGGGCTGTGCAGTTTGGATTGGCTTCAAGGTATAAGAATTTGCCTCCCAGAATTTCATTCCTGTTTAGGAGGATGGAAAGTTCTTTCTTAGAACAGAATTGAGTCAGGAGGTTCCGTTTATTCAAGGTTTGCATTTTGGGAGTGGGAAGATTTTGAAAAAGTCTGAACTGAGGCTTCTTTTTTGATCTGGTTGAATTCAGATCCTCCACTGATGGAGAAGGTCTGGGAGGAGCAAGATGAATGGAATGAGGATGCAGGAGACTTTGCTGCTTGGGCGTAGCTGTGTTTTCCGGTAGAAGGACTGTTTGATAAAAAGTTTAGGACAGCTTCTTCGGTTGTTGCAAGTAGTTTCTCAAGTTTCCTTGGAGAAAGATTTTCGTATAAGCTTTTATATGAAACAATGTTTTGGGAATGAGGAGAGTCGAGAAATACGACGACTGACGGCATTGAAATCGGAGTTTCCATCAGAGGGCGTGGCTTATTGTTTTTGAAAGGCGTCTTCGAAGTTGAAGTGGAATCTCGAGAATTTTTAGAAGATGTAGGAGATTCGGGGGGCAATTGAAGAAGTTCCTCATCGCTGCCTTTTTTGCGTCGGGAGCGACGCATGGTACGATGAATAAATTGTTCGCTGTCTCCTGCATTTGTAGGTACCAGTATAAGTACTTTTTAAAGTGGTTTTTGAGAAGAAACCGTCTCTAGGTGCTGTTTATCGTAGATTAACGTTGTTTTCCGTTGGCCTGGTCTATTTTCATAACAGTGTGAACCAGTGACCGTTAATTTAGCTCCTGTCTCTTCGAAAGTGAACCGGTGACTGTTGTGACTGTGACTGTTACAAATCAATTTGTCACAAATAAACATGCCAAACGTAACTTTCATGAATATAGACTTCTCAGCTCTAGGAATTTGAAGGATTTATACAATATTTCGAAAAAAACGGATCTGTCTGAACTATCTTCAAGTTTTTATATCAACCAAATATGCTTGCTCTCAACCATATTTTGTGTGAAAAGTTAATTTTTATTTTCTCCGTAACGTATTTCATTTCACCACTAGGACTTATACGGGGTTGGGATAAAGTATGGAACCAACTAAATATCTTTTGAACGAAAATAACGATATTCATGGAAACTTGCAGGTAAGTGCGAGAAAACAAAATGCATCTGATGTACACTTTTTTGTTAATAATATACTTCCGGTTCAACCGGGAATGCCATCAACTTTTTTATTTTAGTTGGTACACCCTATATATTTTTACAGATTTCGAAAGAGCTTGTTGTTTTGATTTCATGCATACCAAGTTTGGTGTAAAAAATTTGTGGAAACGAGGAGTTGGTGTACATTTCATTATTTTAGAATAATGAGAAACAAAATTACTTCAAATGTTCAAAATGCTTGCCGTTCACTTGCTGACAATATGACATCCTATTAACAAATACTTAGGTCACTCTTCCCAAGACTTTTCCACGTATTAGTTTATTTCTTTTTCTCAATTTCTGCGAATTTGTTTGTCGTCTAACGTAAACACGTGATTTAAGATAACCCCGAAGGATAAAATCTAACGGGCTAGGATCCGGAGAGCAAGCAGGCCACTGTATAAATCCTCTACGTCCAATCCATCGATTTGGAATATTCGCATCCAGAAAATCTCAACCCATCTATCATAGTGGGGAGCTCCATCTTGTTGAAACCAAACATTTTGTGGTAATTCCCCATTCTGTTTAAGAGCAGGAATAATTTCATTATTCAGTAGATTCGAATACTTGTCACCATTCAAGGTTCCATCGATAAAAAATGGGCCTTCAAGCCTATTTTCGACAATTTCCATCCAACTTCTGTGAATGCTCGGTATGTGCTCCATGAATCCAATGATTATTCCCATTTGACCAATACCTTGAGTTATGGCGATTAACTGTTCCACTTAAACAAAAAGTTGCTTCATTGGAGAAAAACTATGTTAAAAGCAAAATTTCCGATGACCTTACAGATGTCCATTAGCCGTTCGCAAAATTCCAGCCGTCGGTCAAAATCATATTCTGACAATTTTTGAACCAAAATTACCTTATACGGATAAAACTTTCCACTTTTTAATATTTTTCCCACAGAACGTCGACTGATACCAAGGTTTAGTGCCAAATTTGCGGTGAAAGTTTGAGGTGATTCTTCTAAATCGATTGCAATATTTTGTTTAACAGTTTCGTTCGTTGCAGTCCACGGTCTTGCAGGCTGAAGCAAATTTTTTACCATCCCAGTTGTATTAAAACGTTGTAATGTTCTAGCAAAGTCTATATATTCCAATAGGTCCGGCCACTCTCTCGATGACGCGAGAATCCCCCTCCTGCCGACACCCACCGTCTCACCGGCAAAACCCACATCTGATGTGGGATTTATTGATTTTTCAGTTCTGTTTGACTTACACGGTGGTGTAGCAGATCGTTGTATCGGGTGCGCCCAAGAAAGTGATCTTGAATTTTAATTTGTGCGAACAATCTGCGATCTGCTGTGTTTTTGATTGTGTGATGCCTTCTTATGGAAATTATTGTTGCGTGGATTCGTGTAGAAACAATAAAAAATGGTCAGCCAATATTGGACATAAAAAGGAAAGACTAACAGGATCAGTCCACAGAAGAAGGGAATACCCTGGTATATGGGGTTGGATATTTTGTGCAAAAGTGTTTTGTTAAACACAAATGCGATATTTGCCTAAACTTTTGCAATAAGGAAGGTTGTGACCAATCCACATCATTCTGCGAAAAAAAAGTTTATGAAGGTGGTAAGCAGGGACGGTTTGGATGATTGACAGTTCCTCCAAAAATTTTCAGTGGATATCTGATTTCTTTAGAAAATATATTCACTGAAAATTTCAATGATTCATGTGTGCAGGATGATGTAGGAATGGGAATGAACTTGAAGACCAAGTTGTCTACTATCGCATTCTCGCATCCTTGCCCAAACTTCCCATGGGAATACCTGCTGTCCTACATATACAAGGGTGCGAATCTATTATACACTGAAATTTGCAAATTTCTCACCAAGGACCTTTAGAAAGAATAAAGAACATCCTAAATTGAAAATCTTGAAAAATTCATAACTATTCAAGTATTTATCAATTTTTAAGAATGTACATAATACTTATTTGTTTGTTGATATTTCAATATTTTTATTCATTCATTCAATACAACGCTACAGAGTACACTTCAAATGGACTTGACCTAAATAATTGTTCATTTGTATTCGTTTTGTCCCAAGTAGATGTTGAACTGTGTTATTTCTTTTATAATAATTATTTCAACACAAATGTTCATTCGCTGATCATTCTGTATTAGTTATTAAGTATTATCAGATATACGCTCGTATATACGTTATTGAAGTCTATGTTTATGATTTTTTTCATTTCATTCCTCGGTTCAAACAAAATTTCTAAAAAGTTACTTAGCAATGATGGTAGCTATTTTTGACATATAATCTATATAAATTGCCAATAGTTTTCAAAACAAGAATAAAGTCAACATATTTTCTAATTGCACCCGGTAAATTCCTTCACAAATGTATTCACCGTCCGTCACCAAATGACTAGCAAAAACAGGTGTCGCACATGATTTACGACTCCCCGCAAAAAATGCCGGCGTTTTCCGACGAACAAAGGAGTGACCGGACTTATTGGAATCTCTAGACTTTGGTTTCAGTTAATGTTGAGCGTGATATAGGATTTCTTTCCGGATGCAAATTATTAAAAATATGACACACTTTTTCATGAGTTCTAGCACAATCACCATAACCGATGAACCATTCTAAATTATAAAATTTGTTCCCGTCCATTAGAACTTGACACTTGGGGAACAAAAAATGTACGGAACAGTACTCGTTTATTCATTACAATGCATACAAACAACATCAATAAGTTTATCTAAATAGTTTTTTGCTCTAATGCAAAAAACTCAAAGGAGGTTGATTAAAGTGCTATTCCTCGTTTTCACAAGTTTTTTCACACTAAACTCAGTATGCTCGAATTGAAAATGACAATCTCTTTTAAAATCTGGAAAAATATACAGGGTGTCCCATTTAAATCAAATAAGTTGATGGTATTTCCGGTTAAACCGGAAGTGTATTGTTAACAAAAAAATGTACTTCAGATGTATTTTGTTCCATTGCACTTACCTGCAAATTTTCATGAATATCTTTCTTTTCGCTTAAAAGATATTTACTTGGTTTCATCCTGTATCCCAACCCTGTAAAACTCGTTTCTCACTTTCCGACTTCCTTTCTGTTACTGCATTAAATGTTCATTCATTTCCATTATAATGTATATAATTATCAATATTAGATCTATACAATATGAAATTTAGTCGTTTCCAATGTTTGAATTTCCCAATCGAGATGACGTTACGTATATATAACGATAGTCTTTAGAATAAATTAATGATAATGGGAGCAGGCGTGCATCCGTGGAACATGAAAACACGTTGTCTTTCCAATCTTCCTACACAATATGTGTAAGAAACATTTCTGAGACCGGTCATTTTATATTTGAAACGTTCCCTTTTTTGACTTAGACACGTTCCTGAAACATTGCAGAAACCAGAAATGTCCTAGGTATGAAATGTTTCGTGAGGAATGTTTCATGTAAAACATTTCTGATCCATAGCATAACTGCATATGAGGATATAAAAACACATATCTGAAACCAATCATTCGGATCATTTTAAGTGTCATATGACACTTTAAAGTCATTCAATATACCTATAGACTTATTAAATGGGTATGAGAATTGTGAGAAGGAAGTATAAAATGTCAAAAAACGGGTAGGTTTTCATGATTATTTATTGATTACATGGATATTGAATTTATCATGTCTCCCTTTTATACCTCAGGGCTACTTGACGAAACCACGTGGAGGCAAACTTCTCAAAATCACTATCAGTAATTGTAGAAAATCGTTTTCGTACAGCATCTACAAAATATGATACATTATTTGTCATAGCTCACTTTAAAAGTTAGTACTGCAACACATCATTTAGTCTAAAAGAATTATTTATACAGGTATTTATATATAATTCTTTCATACCAAATAATTGTGTACCTAACTCTTAACAACTTAACCTCAAAAAGCTATTTCTTAGTTGAAAGCTTGATAAAATACAAGCTCAGCTGTAGTGAGATTCCTACTAATTCTCAGTTAATTTGTGTAAAAGGAATACTACTATTATAGTCATTAACTAAGCCATCAACCATTATTTTTCATGCAACATTTAACAATTTGATCGTATAATGATTTTAATGCAGTATTTATGGAATTACCTCCAATATGTATAGTATGTAGAGCCAGCATATCATATAAAAACTATCATAGACAAATTAGATACATTATGATGATGCACACAAAAAAATACAAGAAAGCATAAAGTTGTCTCTGACACGATTTCATTTAACCTCCAAATTAATTTTTATTGCTGTATTAAAATTGTCACCATATCAAAATTATTTACTTACCTGTTGATATATCTGACGAATAATCATAACTCAAACTAGCAAATTCAATAACGAAAGTACAATAGTCAAAACGACGTAGTTATACACAAAATATGGCCGGAACACAATTGACGCTACTCCCTTCATCCCTTCTTGTTTGTAGATGTAGATAGTCGATAATATGGTCGATATTGTCGATTGACCAATGGCGGGAGGCGGGAGTCAAAATGTCTTAGTCCTAATTGGTCACACTGCCGCGGTGGCCAGGCGAAGCATTGATAAAAGCGCGGGTTATTTGAATACTTCTTTGTACAGAACTTGTATCATGATAAGACATACGCTATACAGGGTGTAATACGCACGGGTGACTTGAGTTTCAAACTATATTTTTTATAAATTTTGTTGATATGAATCAAAAGTATATGGAACGACTTTTTAAAAACGATAAATCATCTAGTTTTGTACACGTTTTGTGTCTTATTCACCCGAAAAACTAAAAAAAATGGATTTTTCCTATATAAAGGCCTAGAAGCAAATTATCAAGCCCCATGGTATGTGTAATTGTCCACCTCTCACACTTCTCTAAATCTATATATTTACTAACAATGGGTAAGTATATTGTTATTGTGTCATAAACATTACTTTCCTTTCAGTTATTTTATATGCAATATTTGAATTATTCAGATATATGTCTTTTGTTCACATGTTTAATCTGTGCATTTGGAACATTACAGACACATTTCTCCGCAGACGAAATATTTAGGATATGTTTCAGGAACATATCTTTTGACTGTTTCAAATTGTACCTATTACGGTTCCGTTGAAATGTTTCACACACCTTATGTGCTTTACTGGGTTTAAATTTTCCAATGGGGTGCACCCGGTGAGCTTTATTTTTATGAAGTAAAACATGTTTCATCAACTGAAAAGTAACATAATATTGAAGTAGTTATGCTTCTTTACTGCTTCCAACTCCCCAGCCATGAAGAACAATGTTTAGTAAACCTAACCAACTATAAGAGCTCTCCCTTGAGAACCGCCAATAGAAGACAAAAGGCAACAATTTTAAAAGGTGAACATTCTCGAGAAACAAGTATTCAAAGGTTCACAGGACTAAGTGCTTGAGCTGATTGAGATTGTTCATAAATGTGTGTGTGTGTGGTGGAGAATGGCCTCAGACATAGTCTATTAGCCACAGAAAATTAAAAGTTAGTAAGAAATTGAGATATCAAAGCGTATGTCTAAATAGATAATTTAGACTTATTTATGAAATTCACTATAGCATCAAGTACATACTTATCCATGTTTGCCAAAAGAGTGGTTATATTTGTGGGAAGAGGAAAATTGAAATCGATCAGAGAATTGTAAAGTTCGGTTGTTGCTATTTTGTTTTCAATGCATTCAAAGAAAATATGGTTCAAGTCTCCTACTGATACATTGTTACAGGAGCAAGCTGGAGAATTCACAATACCTATTTTAAAAAGATGTTTCGGGAAACGACCATGATTCATTCTTAAACGAGATATGATGGAGGTATATTGTTTTCTATAATCAAAATTAGAGATATGAGGAATCTTAGTTGGTAAAGTAGGATGCAAAAGAAAATATTGACTATTAGATGTTTCAGCGAAATCGGCGTAAGACTGCTCCCAATTGGTTCTAATATATTTATTATAATCATTTAAAAGGTCTGAGAATACAAAAAGTTTAGTATAAGTGTTCATTTTGGAGGCTCTCTTGGCTTCCAAGTCAACGTACTCATTTCCTTCTACACCGCAGTGCCCTTTCACCCAAATAAATACAATACTTTTTTCGAGGTTTTCAATTCACTAAATAGTTTTTTCATTTCTAAAATTGTATTTTGTCTGTAGTACTTGAGAGAGGAACCTTCTATAGCCTGTAATACTGACTTGGAGTCACACATAATAACAGCTATTTGGATCGGATTTAAAGTACACCAAGTTAATGCTTTTTATATGGCGAAAGCTTGTGCAGAAAAAACAGAACAATAGTTGGGAATTCTAAATTTTTCCACATAATTAGAGTTTGGAACAAAAAATGCTGCACCAGTTCCTTCATCACATTTCGATCAATCAGTGTATATTGTAGTAACATTGTCGCCTATATTGTTAAGTTCAGTTTTCAAAACTACTTGGTTAACATTACTAATTTCGTAAAAACAGGGGTATATGATGTTAGGTACAGTCACTAAAGATTCATAATTAAATTGAAATATAGGGTACTTATTTTGCTCTACGATCAGATTTTCTTTACTGTTGGTATTAAGAAAAGCGTCTGCTTATGGAGGACTGGTTTTTATTCTCCAGTATGGCATAGTGAGATTGTCAGTGTTTATTGTTGAAATTTTTTGAACCATATACGTGTTAAATGTTCGATATTTAATAAGAAGCTTTTCGGCTAGGTATTGCCTTCTAATATGCAACGGAGGCTCTTGCATTTCTGCTAAAACAGCTTGATTAGGTGATGACATCATAACTCATAGGCATATTTTTAATGATTTGTATTGAATTCGGTCAATAGTTATTAAATTGGTTTTTGAAGAGGAACCATCTGTATGTATCTGTAGAGTAGGGAGGGTGAGTGTGTAGGCTCACAGCACGTGACCCATTGTACATCCTCCCGAGGAGTTGTCCTCCTAGGTCATTGTCCATCCTGTCCTTCTCAGGAAGGTGGACAGGTCACTGGGAGACATCTCCTTCATATCGGCAGGTGTAGGCCAAGACTCACCGAACACACACTCTCTTATTGACGATAACGCCGGACACTCGCATAAGACATGCCTGACAGTTTCATCTTCCTGTTCACACATCCTGCATGAGGAACCATAAAATGTGTTGATAAATATGTTCATAAATAAACATTATATTTTTGATGATAGTCATAATCTCCTCAAGATTTACTGAATTATCCTTGTGAATGACCACTTGTTAATAGTAGGCAAGTTTGGAAATCAAACAAATATCCCAAACATCACTGTTTGTTTTATCTTTTTTGCTTTTTACATTATTTCAATTATTTTGGCACTACACAGTGTTCGTATTTTTCTGTTTTTTAATATAAAAGGTGAAAGGGTCACCATTTCTCTATTTGTTCTTCAATAGTATATTGTATAATTAGTGGCAAAAGCATAATATTCCCAAACGACTGTGAGTATTACCGGACGAGGAGCGTAGCGACAAGTCTGGTAACACAAGATTTTGGGAATACGTTTTTTCCCACGAATTATACATATTATTTTTCCTTCGATCGTTGATTGACCTTTAAAAAATCAATTAAATAAAGGTAGAACGTGTCGCGGGACACACGGTAGGAACTTTAGTTCCTTTTAAGCAAAAATTATGTAATACATTTGACGTTATAGATGAACAATTTGCATGTGCCTCGGGTTCGATTCCCCGTGAAGATTTTTTTTTATTGTTAATTTTATTTTCAAATAATTATTCTGCTTGATATTAATAACGACAACAGGTAGACGTTTGAAATATTTAGCAGAATATTCATTATTATAGATAATAGTACGGTACCCTTCATGAGGGAGTACGACTGGCAACATCTACTTATAAGAGCATCGTATATATATTTAAAAAGGAAAACCGTAGCATTATACAAATTGGACATTCAAGAACTGTACGTTCACCACAAAAAAATTAGTGGAAACATAAAATTGAATTGTTAAATTTTCAATTTGAAGTTATATTACAGTATATAGAAATTTTTATTTTGTAGATTTTTTCTTGAGTGGGTCGTAGAAAAAAATATGCTGTTCGACTCGTGTGGATTGTCCATATCGCACTTGATCGAGAATTTCGTCCTAGTGCGATATGGCCATCATATCCACACTAGTTGCACAAACTACAATTTCTATCAAAATATTCCCTTTTGCATTTAAAAACAGCCTGCCAATAGTCAAATCAATTTATCCATCCATTCTAAAGTTATCGAATTAAAGCATTCAAGTTTTCAAAATTTCAACACCCTGTATTTCGAAAAGTGAATGTGCTAGACTCCTAAATCCTCATATCATTTTATCCAATTTTACGAGAGGAATCTACATGCAAACGTTGTAATTACCCCTAACGTTCGAGATGCTTATACCATTTTTTGCGCGATTATATTGAAATAAATTCCGAATGAAATAATTTAAATTTCTTCGAAATTAACAAAAAAGATCAATCGCGCAAAAAAATTTTGGAAATAATGTTAAACATTTATCCGAACAAATTCAAGTAGATCACCAGCACTGCGAATACCAGCTTTGCATAAAATTTTAATACAGCATCGGTAGTTCAGTGGTGGAATGCTCGCATTCCACGCGGGCCAGTGCGCCCTCCAGTGCAATTTACAAATTATACAAACTGTACAAAGAATGTAAATATTAACAACAATTAATTTGTGTTCAAGAATACCATTATAAATTAGGTGTTTCATTTATTTCTTTTATAACAACTTTATCACTATACCATGTCTCATTTTATTTTTTATTTTTTTTTATTTTAAGCTAGTCGCATCAACCATGTGGGTTATTAGCGACTCGGTACGTTTTACAGTTTGTGGATTAGTTGTATTTCGGTGAGGTACTTAACTAGAGAGTTTACTTTACAGTCATTTCCTAATAAAATTTTTAGGTTCTGAGGAAGATTATTATTTTGTCTTTGCAGTTTGTACTTAGG
>CAJUYH010007733.1:0-16857 GCA_910591685.1 Galerucella tenella | reverse complement strand
AAGAGCCCAATAATAAAAGACGAAAAATCAAAGAAAGTGCTTTGATACAACTAAATGCAGATAAATGTGTAGCTAGTATTTCAGCCGAGTGTAGTCAAATTTGGTTACCAATGTTAGAAAGAGAAATTTCCAATAATCAATTACCTGCGTTATCAGGATAGCATCATAAGCTTTTATCCAGGTTTTCTTATGATTTATCATTGGAATAGTTGTTAATCGATACACACTTCAATACACAAAATCACCAAACTGAGTTATACATGTTTTGAAAACAAAAATGATCATACAAAAAAAAGGAACAACAAACGCGTTTTATTAACAACATTTCCAAATTCCTGGAACGTGCACTTCACTGGATTCCATTTCTAGTAGACTATCATATCGTTAGAATGTCATAAAATAAAATATTTTATTTCACATTGGTGTGATCTACTATGAATGGACCTTAATAAAATTTGACAACAAAGTTTTGTAGCCTTAAACTTCAAAATATTATTGATTATCTAGTTGTCATATTTTTTCGTTGTGTCAGATGTAACACTCGTTCTCTCCTTAAGAGAGGATCGACTCCATGTTGATGCCACACTAGGTATGCCAGAGGGTTGACAGACTATAAGAACTTAGGGCGCCACTACCTTTTTAGACGTCGATGAAAAAAGATAATTTAATGTCAAGAAAAGAAACTAAGGTGAAAAAGGTAGAAACACCTTGTAGAATTTACTCAAAGTTAAAAAAAAATAAAAAAGTTACAAACTTACGTAAACCCGGACACAGTCCCTACAGCTCTTACAGCCGGGTATAGAAGAAATAAAAAAAGAGAAGTTTAAGTATTAGATTTATTCTGCCTCAGGAGGTAACATGAAGGAAAGTGGAAAAAAAACCTGTACTTCTGTAAGGTATTTAGCTTATGTGCTGAAGTTGAAGTGGATAGGTCCTGAAGTTGAAGTGGAAAGGTCCTGAAGTTGAAGTGGAAAGGTCCTGAAGTTGAAGTGGAAAGGTCCTAAAGTTGAAGTATAACTGGCGTTAACGGTATTCTGGCGGTAACGGTATTCTGGCGGTAACCTGGCAGGGGTATCCTGGCAGCAGTAACGGTATTTTGCAGGGGTAACCTGGCAGGGATATCCTGGCAGGGGTAACCTGGCAGCTGTGCTTACCTGGAAGTTCATGTGGATTAGGGATATGTAGGAACTTGAATGTAATGGGGCACATAATGTTGGTTTAGCTTTTCAGGTAAAAAAGGAAGGCAGTTGTTTGAAATAATGAAATTTAAATTTACTGAAAGCTTTCCAACATATATGTCCCATTTAAAACAGTAAAAATTATCAGCCAAATTAAAAAAAGTACTAACAACCTTAAGTATTAATTATAGTAAAAAGTTATGAATAAATCATTTCTAAAAGAATAAAATGTTTAATGAAATTTGTAGCCGGCACTGGCAGAGAATATTTGAAAAGGTTAAAATGCAAATGTTATATATATTTGAAAATAATTTGGTATTCTACAACAGAGAATCTAGCAAATGTTTGCATTAAAAAAGGTAACAGTTATTTACGATAAAAGATTTAGTTTAAAAGTAATGTAAAGAAATGTGGTTTACCACGTGGTATGTGTATATTCGTCTATCTCTGTAAAAAAATAAGAAATGCACAAAAAATTATATCAGCCACTACTTTAGAAAAAGCTTGATAAATATAAATTATAATTTTGGACTTACCACAGCAATTTAAGGTAAAACAATTAAATTTAAGAGACGGTAGAAAGATACGTCCTTGCTACTCAAGGGTCGGTAACGGAAAAGAGTGAAAACACCTCCTAGAATCGAGCGTTGACATCATATGTCAATTGTCGTAACGGTCAACGATAAGAGAAATGTAGATCACAGAACTAACTATATTGGAAGTGGTTACTATGACGGCAAGCGGTAAAATCGAAATTATTTCGTCAAATCGGAACAGGTCGATAGACATGTTACACAGATAGGGACCAAAAATTTTTTTATTAATTTTATTACTAGTTAATCTTGACAACGGTAGCTGGAACGCTACCGAAACGTCGAAATAAAAAATAAAAAACATTATTGTGGTTTGATTCCCAAAAGAATAAGAAAAAAGAATAAGTAATGCCACAAGAAACTTACATAAGATATTTAGATATTTCTATGTGCCAACAGTCATCCTTCCTTCCCATATAAACATTTAACAGTATCTTCGTCACGACAAAAATATCTGTGCCTAAAAATACCCATCCAAATTACAAGAACTATCGCGCAACTTCGGTTATGTAATAAATCCTCCTTAAATAAGATCTTCTTCCTAAGCACCATAGCTTTGTTGGTGCTTAGGAAGAAGATCTTATTGAAGATTTGGTTTCTGCAAAGCTGCAAACGGTTTAATCCTCCTTAAAGTTTACATATAAAGGTTGTACCAATCGGATAAACCCTAATGAAATCTGCACTATTTGTAACCAAAAGGAGTTAGAAACGATTGAGCACATACTTTTTGATTATCCAATATATTGTAGTATGAAACAATCCACCTTAAATTACCTAGCCGATATCAATGTTGCAGCTGATTCATTGAATAATATTACAATAAATTCAGCAAAAGCAATTGCTATTGGAATGTTCTAAAACTTAGAACCTTTATTATAAATGAATAACTAATATTTATTTTATCATTGTAAATAGGTTTATACATTGTTCTCGCACTTTCCATAAAATTGTAAAGATTTTAAGAGAAAATAAACCATCTATATATCTATCTAGGGATCTATTTCAATGTCTCTCGTAGCATATAGTCAGAAATCCATAATACGCAGTTTTGTGAACTAACCAATCTCCCGAGAATATCGTTCCTTTTGCTAAAGTGAAAATTTTTCAGCTTCAAAGCAGGTTTGTCAACCTTCATCAGTAAGTGCCCTTTTACAATCAACTCCAGAATTCTGTGTCATTAAGCGACATTTAAAATTTCTAACCGAAATCATAAAATTCCCGTCGACGTTAACTTTTAAGTACGTCTATATTCCCTAAAAGTCATTAATCTTTTTAACATTTCCTGTATGAACCGTTAAAGTGAAATATGGCCCATCTATGATCCCGATAGGGCTCCAGAAGTCGAAATTGGAAATTGAGTTACCAGCCAGAGAGGTCAAAGGTAAATTATTCTCCCGAATGCGACATATATTTTTTTTCGGTACATCCAGAAGAATTAAATTAATTAAAATGAAAAACTGGAATGAATGTCGACGTCATGTAATTAAAATAAAATTAGTCTCTGACATTTTCAAAATAAAAAAGTTTTTTGCGCCATAGGAATGTATATGTGGTCGGAGAAAATCTTTTGAAAAGGTTTGTGCCCTTCCAACGCGACGATTGTAATTACATCTTGAAGCGCTCAAAAGAACCGTTTTAGTTCAAAGTGAAATATTAAAATGCGACGTTTAACTTGAATTACGAAGCACGAAGTTTCAATTCCCAAGTATTCAACTTTCAATGGAATCAATGTAGCTCTCCTGAAATCAGTATTGTCAGGCTTCGCTATTTTAAACTAAAGTACGAGTGAAGACTAATTCCTCTGGTTCGTGTTTGCCACTAGACAGATAATCAATTGCAGTCATATTCGTCTGCAATCTGAAGGCAGATATACCAATCCCTGGTTCCCTTACCATAGTCGATCTTTATCTTCACTGCTGCAAGGTTCTTTAAACAGAAATTTATTAACGCAATATTTTTACCAGAATACATGTTCGAGCTATGTCCGTAATCCTGCACAATGAATTGTCTCTACGTTTGCTAAAGCTAAAAATTTTAATCCACTTTTGGTCACTGCTAATCCTGCTGAAACAGCAGGTTTATCTGGATCACCTTGATCTGCGCCATCTGTCTGATACTTAGTATCGCCTACAGCTCTACTTTCCGTTGCCAATTTTTACCAGAGTCTGTACCCTAATCAGTAGAGCCACTCGCCACTCCCCTTCGATAATGTTTTCCTTTTTGGATCCTCCTCCAATGCCACGGGTAGCAAGCGTTACTGTCCTCATTTAAAAACCAGGAGGAGTAATTTGAATTTAAGTTGGCAATTCTGTAGACCGCTGATTGGTCAGATTCAGCCCAGTTTCACACAACACTTCTTAGCATTGACATCCAGCTGATTTCCATTTTTGATAGTTCTGACAGATAAATAAATAAATATTGGATGAAAAACCAAAAATATTCATGTTATCATCAAAATTTCTCAGGCAGTTGGTACATTATTACTCTACATTTCTCTTTAAATAGTAGTAAAGTTGGTTTACCGACTATTAAAGGAATACTGAGGTAAAGGAAAAATATAGGTACAGTGCAAAATATATTGGAGGAATACCAGGACTTTTACAAATTGTGATAAGTGAATAAAAAATGTGGTTCGAAGAACAAAAATGAGATCTGTGTTGGACAAAGTTTTGCAAGCTTTAAAGAAAAGTTCAGACTTCATTGAAACAAATTAAATGTATTTATCTAATTCCGCTATCAAACTTTACGTCACTCCTTGACGTTAGGTAACGTCACTCCTTGACGTTAGGTAACGTCACATTTTTCATAACCTTCATATATCAGTTATGAAAAGTAGTTATGTAAAAACTTTACGTAACTGTTTATGTTTCAACATAGAGATACCACATGAGTTTCAAAGAATAATTTATTAATTAGGTAGGTACTGTCAAAACTGACAATTATTTCATTATTTAAACTGTACAATTAACCCATTATTCAGGACACAGTTATTTAAAGTAAGTCAATTTTCTGGGTGAATACATCATAGTAATAATACTTCTAACACCATTTGATTCCACTTCAATATTATCATTGTAATTGAAGATTTTATTAAATATTATGAAAGCGCGGAATTAGATAAAACGTTGTACGTAAACACGTTATGAAGAGAGCGACATTGTTCAACACGCGTAATTTGCAGAACTAGCTAGCGCTCGTTTTGGCAAATATTACGCTTGTTGAACGATATCGCTCTTTTCATAACTAATTACGTAAATATCTATTGTGTCACCTTTTGAAGAGTCAAATGATTATTACAAATTAGGGCAGAAATCGTCAAAGTTTATTGAAAGAACATAAAGAGATCAGTAATAATAAGCTTTGGAAGATATAAAACAATATAGAGAAGAATGGGTTTGGTAAAAAATGCATTATTGGTTTTTGAAGGCAAAAAGAAGGAATGAATATTTCAAAAATTGTTTATTGCTCCTAATCCGGCAACATGAAGATAACTGTTGGACATGTTTAAATTAATACTGCTTATTGCTCTACAAAGTTTTATTAATTTTGTAGTATTGTTATTGCCAGAACATATAAATTCTCATATTTTTTTTTCAATTCAATTAAAATAAATATAATTGAAGTAACTTGACTATCTGTAATACCCCATAGTCAACAATGACCATAATTTGTTTGTTGTCTATGTGAATCTGAATCTTCTGATGTAGAGTCGAAGGTATTTATTAGCCATTTTGTGAAGTGTTTTGAATATTATTGTATTCAATATTGTCATATCGTTTGAATCATTTCTTCATGTTACTTTGTAGTAACTTTATTTCCAACTTCTCTACAACTCACCGGTAGCAGTTGTAAAGAGTTAGTTATAAATAATGGAAGATAATTATTTTACATAAGTACTGTATGCTAGTCGAAACGTTCCAAAAATCAACTTTTCGACTTTCTTTTTAAAGCATTCAGTTGGTAACTTAAAACAGCCGTCAATAGAGTATTGTGGATGTTGTATATTTCAGTTTGAATTAGAAATTTCAAACACGAAACAGGAAAAAGTTTTACATTCTTCTTGATGCTTGGGTACATCTAAAGAATATACTGAAGATCAAATGAAAAAACGACTTATAACTAATCTCTTTGCTATTAAGACACAATTAATATATTTGGAACACGACTGTTGACTACGTTTTCGGTACACACCCTTTAGTAACTAATCTGGTAACTTTTAGTGGTGTGAGTAAGGCTTTTTAAATTACTACTCCTGGTTTTCAAATGAACTTATAGTTTGAATCTTGTTTGGTTATAACGTTTCCACAATTTTTCCTAAAAATAAAATTTATTTTCGATTAAAATGTCTCCGTTGTGACACGTTCATGAGCGTTAGACTGCAATCAGCTCCCATGCAACAGGGTTATAACAGAGAAACAAGCTAAATCGCCAGTTACGCTTAATCTCCAGTTAACTGATTACAAGCAAATTAATTTGCATTGCTATTCTGTAAATTGGCACGAGGCGACCTTATCTCTTCGCCGGAGACCATGGCGCCCTCTGTTTGCCTTCTCAAATGAAAATCGCTCTTAAATTTTCTCCTTAAAATTGCGGTCGAACAGCGGTGGTTTGTTAATTAGATTTTGGAATTTTCTCAGATGTAGGGAATTGTGTCACAGAGATAAAATTTCTACCCGAGGTACGGAGGATTAATTCTGATTGTTTTTTTATGTAGGATAGATCAAAAGGTCGCTTAATTGCGTTATTTACTTTGGTTTAATTTTGTGTATACTAGTATCCATCTGTATTCATTGGGTCATCGTCCATCCTGTTCTTTCCGGGTACGTGGAAAGGTCATTAGCTGACATCTTCTCCTTATGTTGACAGGTGTAGGCCAAAACTCCCCGAACACACCTGTCTTATTGACGATAACTCCGAGCACTCTCACTCTGTTATCAGTAAAGGGCGGTATATATGCAAAGTGCATATATTTGCATATTTTGCATATTTTTACAAATTTCATAAAAAGTTGCATATTTCGGCAAAAATAAAAATTGTGTGCATATTTTTTATGTTTTTAATCTTATCAAAAGATTAAGTGTGCGACCCTTGCAGATAATTGAAATAATTTAAAAGGTGGGTAGGTTTTATTATTATATGGTTTATGGACCCATTTTATTATTATATGGTTTATTGCCGGCATTTATTGGATGTTTATGAATTTCCAAGTAATCAATGAATTCATAACAAAACTTTCTTTTTTTGGGGTCTAGTTGGAATGGGGTGGCTTGCTTTTATAGTTGGGACTAATTGGAGATAAAATGTGGTCTCTTCTTTTGTATTTATATTGTATAGTTTTGTTTGAAAAATATATCGTTATAAATGCATTTTATACTATTTCAGGTTAAAAATTTTACCAATTATATTTTTCTTTTAATTTTACTTAAAATGAATAATTTTTGTAAGAGTCGGCGTTTCTTTATTTCCATTTTTCCATGTTATATTTAAGGCATATAATTGCATATTTTGACAAATAAATGCATATTGTTGCATATTTCAAAGAAAAACTATGCATATCTATATATGCGCATATTTTAACTGAAATGACGTGCATATATTCCGCCCTTTAGTTATCAGTTTCTTATTCCTGTTCACACATCCTTCATAGAGGTCGGTCCACTAGCTCCATTGTATGGAGGTGCTTCCTTAGTCAACTAGTCAACTATGTCAACTATGTCAAATAATTATTTCAAGATACACAGTTTATCAAAACATTTGAGTCCAAGAACTGACCCAGCTGAGGTCGATATTTAGTAGTTAAACAGATGGAATTTGATGACAAATGCTGTTAGGCATAAGAATTTTATTGGACTTGCACATTGTCTTAATTTGAAAGCTTTGTTAAGTATTTAAAAAATTTCTAACTATAAAAGACAAGTACACTATCTATTTTAATGGAGTATCTGCAAACAATCTCGACATCTATATTCGAAATCCTAGCAGTTTGGATTGAAAAATTAACTCGCAAAGAATTTAGAAAGAAGTGTTCAGACAATATAGAGAAAAATGTTAATAAGATATAGAAAGCTTGCAGCTAATATGAAGATTTTGCTATATTTTTGATTTTGCTGCATTTTATTCACACTATCTAGCAAGTAACCGTATAATATTCAACTTAAATTTGACGAATATTCATTTCAAAAAGATGATGCCATTTTGTTTAATCAAATACGGCTTTAGAATGCGTTAATTTCTCCACGATGGATTGAAAATTGTTTCAGAAGCACGTTCTATCCTCGTTTTCCTCAGCGTTTGATATAATTCATTGAGGAAGAATCAAAATTTAAGCTAGGACGTATTTTTCGTGGATTATTAATTGTGTCACAGAGGTAAAATTTCTACGCGAGGTATAGAGGATTCTATCTGATTGTTTTTTGATGCAGGATGGATCAAGAGGTCGGTTAATCGTTATTCATTTCAGCATAGTTTTATCAGTTTATCAAAGCAGTGGAATCTAAGAAATGACCCAGCCGAAAAAATGTCTACACTTTGGTGAATGCTTAATTGGCATCCGCCAAAATTGTAAGTTTTGTGTCGTAAGTCGATATTTAGTAGTTAAACAGTTAGAATCTGAATGTTGTTAGGCCCAATGAATTTATTGAACTTGCACATTGTCTAAATTTGAAAGCACTGGTAAGATTTTAAGAAACATCAAACTATGAAAGACATGACAATGTACACTATCTATTTTAATGTATTCATAGGATATTTAAGAGAAAAATTTTCAAACAATATAAAGAAAAATGTTATTAAGATATAGGAAGCTTGCAGATAGCGCGAATTTGCTAAATTTTATCGACACTATCTAGCAAGTAACCGTATGATATTTAATTTAAATTTGACGAATATTCATTTTAAAAAGATGATGCCATTTTATTCAATCAAATACGGCTTTAAAATGCGTTAATATCTCTATACGATGGATTAAAAACTGTTTCAAAAGCAGGATCTATCCTCGTTCTGCTCAGATTTTAATAAAATTTATTGAGGAAGAATCAAAATTTAAGCTAGGAGGTATTTTTCCGTGGATTATATCAAACGTTCGTTGCTGCTTTGTAATTTTTCAAGAGTTCTTCAAGGTCTTCCATTGCAAATTATCTTTTTAAATAGATTTCGATACGGATCAAATAATTCGAACCAAAGACGTAGGTAATGAACCTTTCAGACGGAGGAAAAATAACCTAAAATAACCAGTTCATCAAATATCTAACTGAAAAATGCAGTATTTTCAAAATAATCGAAGGTAATATCCCGAGACCATGAGTTCCTCAGGAACTAAGTAAACTATACAGGGTGTCCCACGATGAGTTAAAACTATCTGTATATATGGCAAAATACTTATAGTAAAATCATGAAAATTTCTACGTTTGGGTTTTCTTTTTAACTAAAATATTTTCAAAGATGGCAACTTTGTTATTCTGAATAAAACACCCTTTATATCAGTACATTTTTAAAATCTACGTAGAATTCCAGTATAGTTTCGTCTGAAAACTTTTTTCGAACAATTCATACTTTTTAAGATTGATTTTTTTGTAAGAAATTTGACTGTTGCAGACCCTTGTGAATTATTTTTTTACGAGGATACCCTTAAAGATATGAAAATGGTTTCTGTTCGGTTGCTTTTAGCAAGGTCAGACGTATTTAAATCTATGTTGAGAAATTTTCCATTTTATACAGGGTGGTATAAAAAGTGTTCAAAGTTTAACTTCATAAATATCAAATTTCTTCATTTTCTTAAATAGAACCACCCGGTTTTTTCCATTTTAATGTGTTCAGGAGTGAAAAATAAGGGAAATTCATGTATACTTTCCTATACCTTAACCTCATCGTTATCCAGATATTGAATGTTTTCTGTAAATTTTGAGAGATGCAGGTGTGGTCTAAATTTTATTTTGACCCGTTGATACAAGCACTAAGAAATGAAAAAGATTATGCAAATTTGCTTCTAATACATGGTAAATATGGCAAAGTTGTTACCAGAACATATGTGCTTTATTTGCAGTAAGATATCCTGCATCTCTAAAAATTTACAGAAAACATTTAATATCTGGATAACGGTAAGGCTTAGGTATAGGAAGGTATACATGAATTTGCCTTATTTTTTACCCCTGAATGCATTAAAATAGAAAAATCCAGGTGGTTCTATTTAAAAAAATAAAGAAATTTGATATTTATGAAGTTGTACTTCAAATAGGTCTAACCTTGCTTAAAGCATCCGAACAGAAACCATCTTCATATCTTTGAGGGTATCCTCTTAAACAAATAATTTGTAAGGGTCTGCAACCGTCAAATTTTTTACAAAAAAATTAATAACTCAAAAAATATGCATTTTTCGGAAAAAGTTCTCAGACAAAAGTATACTAAAATTTTACGTAGATTTCAAAAATATATTAATATACAGGGTGTTCTATTCAAAATAACAAAGTTACAGTCGACTTCCGGTAGAACCGGAAGTCAGCCATATTTGAAAATATTTTAGTTAAAAAGATCGCATCCGAAAAAGAAAACGTAGAAATTTTCATGATTTTACTATAAGTATTTTGCCATATACACATAGTTTTAACTCGTCGTGGGACACCCTGTATACAACTATAGTAAGTTGTCAAATGCATTATACTCGTTCCTGGTTCTTATTTCCAAAAATATTAATCACCCTTTGTTCAACGAAAACCTCGTCAAACTATTTCATCTAACGCCATTTTTACCTAAAACAAAAATCTCCAAAACGTCGTTACCGTCTATCAAAAGATTACGTCGAAATAACTTTACAAAATTCTATTTAAACTGAACATTGTTTGGCTTAATGAATGACGTCGAATACTTTATGAAAAGTTTTCGGTAAGTATCTATCTCGCTCAGCATTTCCTTTCCTCCCTCTCTCTCTCTTTCTCTTCCTAATATTATTTTCACGTAAATTTTGTGCTGAATAGTTGAGTTTGGTTAGGTTAAATTTACCCTCGAGGTGTTGAGCGAAGTTCGGCAAATTTTGATTTATCGGAATTTTATTTGAAATATTTTATGTGGAGAAATTACATAGTGTTGATTTAAAAGTTAGTTAAATCAAATAACAATAATTTTGGGGAAAGATCGTCATCAAGATAATATAGAAAATATTGTATGAGTCATACTTTGTATAACATTTCCATTAAAGTGTCTTAAAAGCCGTTAAATGTGAGTAGCATCAACTTTTCTTTCACCTTTTCGTAATCCCACACTGATATTTTGATTTAACGCTATTCAGATGACAATTGAAAAGTTGAAGTCCGTGAAGCCAGGGAAGTAGTTCTTGCTTCTTTGTAAATGGTCTATATTTTCCGATTTTCAAAAACTTGACATCACTTGATTGCATCCTTCACTAAAATAACGCATTTATTTGCAGGAAACGAATAAAGTAGTTTATATCATGTTTGTTACTTTCTTTAAACGATTCTAATTCTTCATAAATGTATTCAACAATTATTTGGTATTGCCTGTTATTCAATATCCATTCTATGTTCCGATTTGTTTGAAAAATATAGAATATCGAGAATCGGACCAAATTGGAAATAAATCGAACATTTCTATTCAAGTCAAGTAAATTCAATACATGCAGAAAGATAAATAAAAAAAGTGGAGTGTGCATAATAGCATGTACATTATCTGAGCACGCCTGCTCGAATAAATCTTCTGCATTTTCGCTTCTAAAACCTGGCTATGAAAGGAAATCTGCAAAATAAAAAGGAACAAAAGTTGCGATAGCTTTTAGGTATATATTTGTGTAATCATTACCGGGTTTACAGGATGGTATATCACGTTTACAAAAATGATGGTATGATGAATAAGGCAACGATGTTTTTAAATGATTTTAAATTAAATTTTATTTTTAAATGTCCATCAAAGTTTGGGCTGAAAATGTACATTAAAGAAGCCAGAAACTCTGAAAGTTTAGGAAAAATCCCAAATCTAAAATTCACGCCGTGTACTCAGTTCAATATTGATAGAAGATATAAAAAACATCTTTCAAACGGGCAATATTTTTAGTGCAATATGTGGCTGCAATATTGGCAACTGTAGCCCAGCTAGCATGACAAGATTTCAATTGTAGCGTTTGGCTCTGCCATTATATATCTCGGCACTATTGTTTGCAACACTATAGCCCATTAATGAAAATAATGACGGGCTACACAATAGTGCAAGAATGGCTGACGAAATCATTCGCGTCGCTGCGACTTATATTGGTTTTAACACAAAGTTAAAGAAAAAGGAGAGTTGATTGTGGATTCGACTTTAGGCGTGAAACTTTAGATAACCTAAGTCTAGAAATAATTCTTGATAACAAGTTAAAACTACCATTTCACTAGTTTACCGCCAGCACTACCGGTTTTCTTCTTTTCCACCCCATTCTTTGCATAAGTTAGCAAGTTTATGAATCTTTTGTATGTCTCATCACTTGATATACCAAATTCTTCGGCGATAGCCTGTTTCCACATTCTATAACTCAGGATGTAAATGTATTTCATTAATAAACTCAATAATCTCTTCATTCGACCAAGGATTAGTCATTTTATATACTGTAATGTTTTTCCTGGTAGAAATCTTCTCGTCCATATTAGCAGAAATTGACGAGATTATGGTGGAGGACTCGACATTGAATAAGAATGTTTCTGGATCCAAGTCTTCACTTTGCAGTGCCATTTTCAGTCTTTCAACTAATTCACTCTTCTTTCCGGACGTTTCCAGCTCGCGATTTTCTAATTCTGCTTTTAGTTCCGTCACTTTCAGGTCACATAGTCTCTTAGCCATGTTTACGTAATTATTTATTTATATTACCCCACACCTGACACCAATGTAATGTTTTTCTTATTTATTTAAACAGTTTTTAACGTGGGATAAAATTATACACTCACTATGGCTAATTACTATTGATTTATTAAAGAAACACTTACACACTATAATAATCTTAATTTATATACACCCTACTTAAAGTCTATTAATTTATTTACACTCGGTATAATAATTGTCCCAATTTATCTTCAACACTATTTATATTCACTTCTGTTCACTCACTGTATACTGAAACTGTTTACCGATTCACTGTATACTGAACAACTACTGACTCACTCGAAAATCCACGTATATATACCTAGTCTCTCGATTCTCTAGAACTTTCGCGATAAACCATTGTATGGCTTGGTACATTTCCAGAACAGTCTGGATATTACCTGCGAAAGAACCTTTCTAGAAAACTCGCATTCATCGTTTGCGACAGGACCGGCTTCGGAATTAGTGAGTTCGTAACAATACTGTAACCTCCAAAATTCTCATAACAACAACAACAACAAACGAATACCAAAACAAAGTAAAATAAAATTTTCGCTGGCCAATGGATCGTCCGGTAACTCTTGCTGCAACCAATTAAATGCATAGGCAACACAAAACATATGTAGGTAGCTATATGGCCTGGACACACTGAAAATATTGTCGATATATTACCTAGTCTGGCTGTTATTGCTGGCAATGTTGCCACCACTGTGTTGAAGCTACATATTGCACTAAAAATGTTGTTCGTTTAGAAGCAGGAATAGGATTGCATTATGTTGAATGGTCAGGCAGCTATAAATATTTTATGCCAAAAATATAGATATGACCATTGAAAACGTCGAATAGCACTAATCCTATCCACATAGTTAGTGTTAACTCCTTTTCCTCATATAAAATATTGAATTATTTCATTAGATTCACATTTTCCCTCTTCATTTTTACTTTTTCAATTCAGAAAAACTTAAAACAAAAGTAAAAATTTCCCGGCATCCCGTCTATTTTTACCGACGAAAGAAAAAGCCTTACATTATACTTTAGCATATACGTTTTTGCTTCACATTCTTTCCCGAGAACAAACACAGTTATTTAACCAGATCCAGGACACAGGTAGGTAAAGAGATACGTTCTTAACGTGCTTTGTATATGCACGAACAGATGACGCCGGTTGCGTGGACGTCGCCATAGAGATGAATAAGCAGAGTCAGACTAAGCACTTCAAATAATGGTTATTGGATAATAAAAGATTAATAACTGCTTGTTCGTGTATTGCAGTTTATTTATTTGATAAACAACTGAGAAATAAAATGTTGATTAATAATTTTTTATATGTATTTAAGTGTAATTAAATAGCTATTTATGTAACCAGTTATGAAATGCATCATTTTGCGGGGCGAGCGAGGTCCCGTAAAATGACACGAGTTACACAAAAAAGCATACAAGATTTTATCTAATTTTGACAAAAAGAAAATTTAATTTATTTTATGAGTCCTTTTAACAAAACACGTTAGATTTTTCGTTAAATATACTAATGGTACATGCGGCGTACAACCAGGTGGCATTAATACAATTGGTAGTCTACTAAAAACTATTGCCCAGTTTCTGAAGTTACCAAATCCTGTTTTATTTACGGGAAACTGCTTCAGAAGATTGTCGGCTACCTTGTTGGCAGATTATGGTGCCGACATTTTAAAGTTAAAACAACATGGAGGCTGGAAGTCCAGCACGGTAGCAGAGGGCTATGTAGAGAACTCCATAGAAAATAAGAGAAGGATTGCCACTGATATATTTTTGGTGAATCAAGTACCTCAAGTTCAAGATCGGTTATGCATCACGAAATTACATCAACTTCTAATTCTACGGAGGTTAACCTAACAAACTGTTCGAATTGTGTCATATATATTTATAATGCATAAAATAAAAAGTAAATTGTTCTAGTTGTTCTTATTGTTAGTAGTTCTCTTCAGTTCTAGTTGTTGTTATTTTTCTATAATATGACATTAAACTTTCTTCTTTTCTCTCTTGTTTTTATTAAGTGGTGATAATAGATATTTACGTAATTAGTTATGAAAAGAGCGATATTGTTCAACAAGCGTGATATTTGCCAAAACGAGCGCTAGCAAGTTCTGCAAATTACGCGTGTTGAACAATGTCGCTCTATTGAATTAAAATAATGGGTTAATTGTACAGTTTAAATAATGAAATAATTGTCAGTTTTGACAGTACCTACCTAATTAATAAATTATTTTTCAATTTCTTGAATCAATTTCATTTCGTCTTCCCAAGAAAAATTTGAAAAGCGAACTTTCTTATTATTTCTTAAACTTTCGCATTTTTTTCCAAATAAATGGCTTTCGCAAATAATAAAAACGCCACAAACGAGTCAAATATGACAGATCTTTCTATTTCATGTCAAAATCCATGAATTCCAGGTTAACCAACACTTTAAAAATTACTTAAAAGATACTTTATGGAAAGGACACTTTAATATTCATTATGGCACCAAATGACGGCAACAACTACTTTAAAGGGGACTTTAGTGTAAAGTCTCCTTTCGGTAAAGTGGACTTTATTTATTCATTATGAAAGCGACATATACTAAGTTGAGAGTTCTGGACCGTTGGAGACAAGGTGGATTTCCACAAATGCATCATCCGAAAAGTTTAGTGACTGGTGGAAAAATTCAAAATTGACAAGCCGCCAAATATTTGTCCGAAAGTTTACGTCCGTCATCCATCATCGGATCTGATTCAACCTAACTTTTCCCTGATCTGATCTTTTTTTGGGATATTATTTCAGAATGAGAATAATTATAATGAAAGACGATTGGAAGCAGCGAACAGTTTTCCGATAATTGTTAGAGTTAACCTCTATTATGGAATCCAGCGCCTTCAGTGCAGCTTACATTACCACTAACATATTTAACGTCTTAAGTGAAAAGATTGTGTAAAGTGAGTAATGTCAGTAGGTACCTATTATCGTAGTGATAGTGTAACTTCTGTAGAATAAGAAGAACTATGTCGATTCAACGTTTATTTGCCAAATTTCTAGTTTTGAGGAAGACCTTGTGAAATATTTATTTAAAAGTTGTTTGATATCTCGCGCAAAATTGCTTGGGACTTGATGCAATTTTGCAGTTGAATCATGTACGATTAATGTCAAACTTCAGTTTTAATGGGAACGTTGGATTTCTGGTGGCAACACCGCTTTAACAACTGATGCTGTTCTGAATATATAGGATTGAATATTACTCTGCAAACCCCAAATTCAATAAGAATATCGAGTTTAAAGCGATGGGTGGATCAAAGCGCAGTAATGGATTACTCAAACTAATTTTTACAGGAGATAAACGATAATCAAACTAAGAGTTAGAATGGGGGGAAGGATGAAAAGAAAAACTACCATTTTCCTAAACACTGATACTTTGAATAAAAAAAAACAACTACATCTAGTAACGTGACAACCTTTAATTATAATCCAAAAAAGCTTTAAATAAATCCAGTGGATCATACCGTCCAGTTTTTCAATAAAGTGTTCGAGAGGGCATATAGCCCAGACTGTAACTGCTCTTCTTATCATTAGGTTAAACTATGTAGGGTGTTTAATTCTTTCGATCACATTTACTAACAATTTTCATAAATTCTATATATTTTCCCAAAGTTTACTATTGTTTTAACCAGTTTTTTTTTATTTCAGCTCGAGTGAGTCGTAAAAACAGGTAAGTTTCAATTAAACTGTTTTGCCTTTTTTGAAATCAGATGAAATCATGTGAAAACACAAATAAATTAATCCATTTAAGATACGCCCATGATACGCGGTGACGGTTAGACGGTGACCAGCTCATAAATATTACTCTTTCCAACAATCGCCACATCGCTGTAAGTTTTTTTGAAGGTATTAGCGTTACTTTTAGTATTAGTTTTTGCCCAAGTACCATCTGCATTCTTGATTCTATATGATAAAGGTAAAATCACATGAAACATAACCTAGAATTCTACAAAAAAAAAGCAAAATACACTCCCCAAAATAACTATAAATTTCTATTGAACCCTCTTGTGAAGTTATTTGAAATTCCTTTCCAATTTTCTGTTTCTCATTGTTTCTCAGTACAAAACATTAACACTTTTGTAAGAAGCATTGCAAAAATAATTGGAATTTTCTCTCAGTAACGAGATGTATAACAAAACGAGATGCACTATTCTTCTTCAGTTATTTACAAGAGAATGCTTTACTGATGAGAAAAAATAACC
>CAJUYH010007732.1:0-16858 GCA_910591685.1 Galerucella tenella | reverse complement strand
TATTCCTGCGAGAAAGCTGATCACCCCTTCGGAAAGACTTGTTCTCTTAAACGTTAGCCCTACAATTCCACACAATAAGATAATTCAAGAGTTAGAAAAAATTGGACTCACAATTATGTCACCAGTTACTTTTTTGAGAATAGGCGCAACAGATCCCGCCTATAGTCATATATTAAGTTTTAGGCGACAGGTCTATATATCCCCTCTACAAAATAACGTTCTTCCTGAATCATTTACGATTAAACACGATGCTTTGAAATATCGTATTTTCATAACAACAGACACAACTTGTTATAAATGCAAACAAACAGGCCACATGGCATCGCAATGTGTCGATCTGTCATCCAAACAAACATTTCCTCAACTATCTCATCCTCCCACACAAGATGATCTAGGCCATCTTCCCACTGCCATCGACATTCCAGAACAACTCCAATCTACACTAAATAGTACATCTACTCCTACTCTACAACCAATGAAAGATACCCAAAATCAAAGTACCATGCAAGAACTTATAGATCAATCAGTTTTCAAAGAACCCGAATCCAAAAAAACCACCACATCATCTAAAGACAAGCAAACTACCTTGAAACGCAGCATTTCAGAAATTGTCACCTCTCCCGAACCCACTCCACAAGAAGACCAACACGTAGAATTTCCACTCCCATCACTAAAACAAACTAAAAAGAAAACAAGGAAAACCTCAACCTCTGAGATTATATTATCCGAAAACTTACAAAAACTAATGGAAGACACGCGTAATAAAAAATTTATATTAGATAGCAAACAACTAAAGAGCCTCCTAGAAAATACCTATGGATCAAGTGATGTTTTAAACATAGCAAAGGATTATACTACCGACATTCCAGGACTTATAAATACGCTAGAAGAAGTACACTCACTTACTGAAGATCGGACTACTAAAATTAGATGTACAAAATTGGTTAAAAAGTTGAGGAAACAGCTAGATTCCGTTTTATACGATCCTGAAAGCGATTCTTCCCTCACAAACTAAAAATATTAAAAATCAAACATGTATCATAAAATATTACAGTGGAATATAAATAGTTACTATACTAGATTACCCTTTTTTCAATTATTGATTAATCAGCATTCTCCCGATATACTATGTTTACAAGAAACAAATTTCAAAGATTCCAATGTTCATTCCCTAAGGCCTACGACGTACATTTTAAAAACAGAACAGACCGATATCATGCTAGTGGAGGAGTAGCAATATACACCAAACAAACATTAAACACAACAATAATTCCCATACAAACATCTCTAGAAGCGGTCGCAGTATCAATATCTACTGATAATAACAAAAAAATTAACATCTGCAATATCTGTATTGCTCCTGACAGACAGTTAGATGAAAACGAGCTCCTCAATCTTGTTATTCAAATTCCATCCCCTAAAATAATTCTTGGAGACTTTAATGGCCATAATGTCTATTGGGGTTCCAACAAAACAACTTTAAAAGGAAAACTGGTAGCACAGATGGCGAATAACTCAAACCTCGCTATTATGAATAACGGGAAATCAACTCGATTTGACGCTGCCACAGGATCATTCTCAGCTATAGATGTTTCTCTTTGTGACACCAACGTGCTACTAAACCATAACTGGGACGTACTAGATGATCTATATGGTAGTGATCATTTTCCAATCTTAATATCAAAAACCAATAACTCAACCATTAATCAAAACCCGCCTGAAACATGGAAACTGAAAAACGCGAATTGGGCCTTATTCAAACAAAAAATTGAAGAGGAAATAAAAAACATTCCATTACATACTGAAATTGACGAAATCGTTGATAAATTCAATAGTTTAATCATAAAATCTGCAGAAATATCTATTGGAAAAACTAAACATATTAAAAGAAATAAAATAGTTCCCTGGTGGAGTGACGAATGCGATCAAGCAATCAATCAGAGTAAAAAAGCATTAAACAAATACAAGCGACACAAAACCGAGGCTAATCTCATAGATCTGAAGAAAAAGCGAGCGGAATCAAAGCTAATAATCAATAAAAATAAAAAAGAATCCTGGAAAAAATATGTCAATAGCATCAATACCAATACCAATATAACCGCTGTCTGGAAAAAAGTTAAGAAAATAATGGGATACAATAAGCATAATCAAATCTCAACAATAGAAGAAAATGGAATTGAATTAACAGACCATAAGAAAATAGCAGAAGTACTGGCAAATACCTATAGCAGACAATCCGGTAATGAAAATTTTTCTAAGGAATTCCTTACATACAAACAAAATGTCGAAAGCACACCCATCACTATACAAGAAAATAACAGTAACATAAATATCCCTATTACCAAAGACGAATTAATAGAAGGGATCAATTCATTAAAAAATACTGCCCCTGGTCCAGATAACATACCTGCTAAATTTTCAAGAAATCTGCCTGATGAAGCCATTAACTTTCTGCTTCGTCTTTATAATATCATATGGTGTGAACAAAAATTTCCCAATTTATGGAAACATGCTATCATTATACCAATATTGAAACCAAATACTAATAGGAATAAAGCCGAATCTTATCGACCAATTTCCCTAACATGCAGTTTGTCTAAACTATTGGAAAAAATTATCAATAATAGGCTTAAATGGAAGCTTGAAGTGGAAAACTCTCTGATTCATCAACAAACTGGATTTCGTCCTCTCAAATCTACTACTGACAACTTAATTTATTTAGAGAGCGAAATCAATCAAGCCTTCTGTAACAAGCAAAAATGTATGGCCGTGTACTTCGACATAAATAAAGCATTTGACATGGCATGGAGATATAAAATAATATCAACACTGGAATCTTGGGGATATCAAGGTAATATGTTAGCTTTCATAAAGAATTTTTTACACAACAGAAGTTTTCAAGTCCGTGCAAATGGCACCTTATCCAGCTTCAAATACCAGGAGAACGGAACTCCACAGGGTTGCATCATTAGTCCAACGCTCTTCTTAATTGCAATTAATGATGTGCTAGAAAGTCTTAAGAAACCTGTGCACGCCAAACTGTATGCAGACGACCTGATTATGTTTGTTAAAGGTAAAAATCTCAATACTATGGCAGAAATGCTGCAAGATGAACTTAACAAACTATATAGTTGGTCCAAAGTTGGTGGTTTCAATTTTTCTGCTGAGAAAACCACATACATTATTTTTTCTAAAACACCACACAAGACCAAGCAGCCTGATTTGAAATTAAATGACAAAATTCTTAACTACAGCCACGAAATCAAATACCTTGGGTTATTTTTTGATGAAGCGTTAAATTGGAAATGTCACATCAAGCGATTAGCTCAAACATGTCAACGAGGTCTTAATCTACTCAGATGTCTTGCAAACAAAACATGGGGTGCTGATGGTACTACGTTACTAACACTATACAGAATACTCATTCGTTCTAAAATGGATTATGGATCCTTAGCCTACAGTTCAGCTTCTAAAACAACACTAAAAATACTAGATGTCGTTCATAACAATGATTTTCGTATTATTTCTGGGGCATATAGAACTACTCCTATAGAAAATCTTCAATGGGAACTGGGCAAACCTCCACTTCATGAAAGACGACGATTTATGATTTGCGTACGCTATCAAAAACAATCAAAATATAGCGGATATTTCCTCACCACTGATGCATTACAAAACCCACCAACCTTTCAATTCAAGAGTTCATCAAATTTTAAGATCCATAAACATACCATACATCCCTCAATCACAAAATCAACATAGCTTTACTCCTCCTTGGCTTATACCACTTCCAGAACTTGACCTCCATTTATTGACCTACAACAAAACGGAAACCAATCCAAAAATAATTATCAACGCCTTTCGCAGTACTATCACTCACTATCCTGAGCACGTTCCTATTTACACAGACGCATCAAAAACAGACTGTGGAATTGGATCTGCCATTGTTGCGCCCAACATAAGCTTAAAATACAAACTACCACCAGAATCAACAGTTCTGACAGGAGAGCTTCATGCAATATATAGGGCACTGAGTTTCATCAAAACAGAATAAGAAAGGAAATTTTTGATAATTACTGATTCCTTGAACTCATTACACATAATATCAAAACTATACAGTCATCATCCTATTGTCAATATGATCAAAACAAAATTATATGAATTGAAGAATAAAAGTATCGTATTCCTATGGGTTCCCTCACATGTAGGATTGGTGGGTAACGAAGAGGCCGATAAATTGGCAAGAGAAGCAGCAAATGATAATAGATTAATTCCACATTTCAATCCATTACCAATAGGCCTGAAAATCAACTACAAACAAAAAATTTTGAAAAATTGGAGTGATAGCCTGAAACAATCCCAGCCTCGAGAGATCAAACCTCTGTTTGGACCATGGCAAAATCATGCCCCCAATCGATTCATGGAAGTTGTAGTGACTAGACTACGTCTAGGACATAGCAGACTCAGCCATCAATATCTACTGTCAAAGGAGTGTCAACCGTATTGTGAAGTATGTGAGCATCCCATTACAATTAAACATATTTTGATTGAGTGTCCGCTATATAGTGTCGCAAGGTTACAGCATCACCTACCGAACAATTCAAGTGCAGTGTTCAAGGAGTGCAGTGTTCAAAGTTTAATACAGTTTTTAAAGGATTCTGAGCTTCTATACGAAATATAATTATTCTATTGTTCAACTAATAATATGTACAAAATAATCATTCACTGTTCCACCGCTAATAACCAATATGGTTGATGCGGGAATAAAATAAAAAATAAAAATTTTATAAAGATATGGAAGAAAAAGAAGTACGGAAGGAACAGAAAATATAAAAACAAAGAATTATGAAGATAGGAAATATGGTTATGTGGATGTAGATTTTGAAGATAAGAAGTATGTTATGAATATAATATAATATGATAAGAGATCGTTCGATTATTGGCATAAATGACCAACAGATACAAGCAAGACTGATTAGAGAGCAAGATGTTGATGTTACAAAAATAATTGAGATTGAGATTTTTGGTGATATTCCAGGTGTTGGAATTCATTTCGATGATATGATTATAAGTGGAGTTGATGAGATAAGCAATTATAAAGCTCTTCTAGAAGTGTTTATACGGGCTGAAATTAACAATGTTAAATTTAATTTCAAAAAGTTACAATACAAATTAAACAAGATAATTTTTATGGGTCATGGGGTATCAGAAAATGGAGTTAAATCTGATCATAAAAGTATTGAAGCTATTGCAGATATTTAAATACCCAAAAATCGCTCAGAGGTGCTAAGAATTTTAAGTTTAGTGAAGTTTTTCGGAAAATTCATACCTAATCTATCTGAGCTAACCACACATTTGAGGCACCTAACAAAAAAGGATACTGTATTTTCTTGGACTGCGGCTCATGATCAAGAACTTGAGATCCTAAAGTCTGTTATTTCAGCAGGGCCAGTTTTAAAATTCTTCAATCCAAAATTGTCCATTGTCATTCAGACAGATGCTTCAAGCGAACGCTTAGGTTGTGTCTTGTCGCAAGAGGGACACCCCATAATGTTTGCTCCAAGGTGCTTGACCAAATCAAATCGTAAATGGGTCTTTGCATGTGAAAAATTTCATTTTTCTATGTAGGGCTTTAATGTTCTTGTACAGACAGACCATAAGCGTTTGATTCCAATTTTTTCCAAAACTTTAGATAAAGTAACTGCTAGGTTGCAGAGGATGTTACTTAAACTCTTAAAGTATACGTTAAATGTAACTTACTTATCTGGGAAGCAAATGCATGTTGCTCATGCATTATCACGCGCATTTATTAAAGATGATGTACAATATGATCCTGAAATGGAATATGTTGTGCATGCGTTATCAAATGACATACCAATGTCAGAAGGAAAGGAAGATGTCTTTAGAAAAGCCATAATTAATGACCCAATCTTATCAAAAGTTAAAAATGTTTGTCTCTTATCTTGGCCAGTGGAAGAAAATAATTTAGATGACAATTTAAAATTCTAATTCAGATTACGTGAAAATATTTATTTCTCAAATGATTTATTGTTTTTAAATGATAAAATTATTGTTCCTCGGGAGCTGAGGAAGGATATGCTAAAGCTTTTGCATGAGACACATTTTGGAATCCAGAAGACAAAACTTAAGACAAGGCAGTTATTTTATTGGCCCCATTTAGTTCGAGACGTTGAAAATCTTGTTTCCAATTGTGAAAAGTGTCAGATCTATCAAAACTCAAATCAAAAAGAGACTTTAGTCAATCGCCCGAATCCAACTCGTCCTTGGCAATTTTTATTCTTATATTATTTCGAGTTTGGAAAAAATATATATTTGCTAATTGTAGATGCATATTCAAACTAGATAGAGGTTACTCAGACCACAAACAAAACCTCCGATGATCTGATAAGTTTTTGTAAAGAAAAGTTTTCCCAGTTTGGAGTCCCAGATAAATTCTTTTCCGACAATAATCCTAACAATTTAAAGAATTTCAAAAGTTTTGCCCTCGAATGGAACTTTGAACTAGTATTTAGTAGCCCCCATCATCACCAATCAAATGGTCATGCTGACAGGTATGTAGGTATAGTGAAAAAAAATGCTGTCTAAGGCAGAATCTATCAACGACTCTCCATTATTTCTCTTGGAGTATCACAACACCCCTTTAACGAACATGGAGTATTCTCCCTCACAATTATTCTTAAATCGGATGCTTAAAACTAAAATTCCGGTTTCAAGTGAAAACCTTAAACCTGTCTTAGTTAATCAATCTGTTGTTCGGAACAAATTGTTAAAAAACAGGAAACACAAAAAAATGTTTATGATGATAGTGCAAAAGATTTAGATAAGCTGGGCAAAGATAGTATTTCAATTCAAAAAGGGAACCAGTGGGAAAGAGGAAAGGTAGAAGATATTATTAATGATCGATCTTACTTAGTTAAAGATTCCATTTCTTTCATAGACACATCTTTATTGTATGACACTACATTAGACAATGTTTTCGACTCATCCGCGGATTCAAATAATACTGTAGATAATGTGAATTTGTTTGATAATGAATCTTCGGTCAATGATTATAGAGGCTATTAGTCAGTCAATGAAAATAATACAAGTTCACTCACACAGTCTACAAGCGTGTCTGATTCTTTTGTCGAGTTTTCGCACATTTTCAATGAAAATACCTCTTTTCCTTCAGAGTCAAACTCTGATAATAGCAGTGATGAATAGCTTTAGTTTTAAATCATGGGCATTGTAAATTTAGTTTTTTCTAGATGGGTTTAGTTTCAGATCATTGAAAGTTTAGTTTCTTTTTATGTCATGGTTTTGTACCTTTTGTTTAATATTGTTTTGTACGACTCTTATTTTATAAAAAAAGCATGTTATGTATGTTAGGGTAATTTAGTCTTAGGAGTGTGAACGTGACTTAAGTGCCAATAACACGGGTGACAAATGACGTTGACAGAGATTCATCAGGTTTTATATTAGCATTAAGTAGTAAAACACCCCGGGCCCAGATTCTTGAAACGAAGGATCTATGTTCTCATGAGAAAAGTGGTCGGAGTTCTCTCGAAAGTGTCTAAATCATATTCTTGAATAGATGTGACAGTTCACATCACCGATTTTCAAGAGAAGTGGTTTCTACTACTAATATTTAAGGTAACGGAGGGTGTTCGTGTGAATTATTTTGTCTTGCTAAAATCAATACATTATAAATTTTAATTTGAAATTGACTGTTGCAAACCAATCAACATAAGAAAAACAATAAGAAGATGAAAACGTACCTTATATATATATGAAAATGGTCCATGTATATTTTGTCTGTAACAAAATATATTAAGCATCCATAAGGATTGCTCCTGTTCCTGAAAAATTGACCAATAAAGATTTTCAAATACCCAAGTAGACAGACCCAATATTTTTTGTAGAATGTTTGGCAGTGTTTTATGACAGTTCAAATTTATTTCGTTAGTTTTCAAAAGAAATGTGGAGCACCAGACCAAAAATACCTTAAGGACCAAGGTAAATGTTGAGTTTACAAAAGGACGTACCTCTACAGGTCACGTCACCTGTCATAGATATATGAATGACAGGAGCCTTTGATTAGACTTATAAAAGTGCTCGTGAACAATAAAGGTGAAGTTAAAAGTATTGTAATCTTTTACAATACTAATTTTATATAACACTAACATACCTATATACGCTTTATGCTATTAGTTCAACAATGTGGTGGGGTTAGTGCACTTTTTTCATATTTCTTTCCAAATCAAATTTCTACGTAGAAAAAATAGTTTATCCACAACTGTCATATAACGGGTACGATTTGACACTATTTTCAATTTCATAATGACGTATATTACCGCACTAGTGCGTTTTTGAATACATTACCGCTCTAGTGCGATAATAAGAATAGACTTTATTTGGGGAATATCTCAAAAGGAGGCTTTTGAAAATTCAAAATCAATATTATTAAAGTGCCCTACTTTAGAATACTTCGATCCTACAAAGCAAATTTGTATCCAAGCGGATAGTTCATCCTATGATCTAGGGGCTTGTCTACTTCAGACTTCAGAGGACGGAAACACTGAAGTAGTTGCATATGCTTCTCGTTTACTTTAAAATACAGTTAAAACATTAAACAACTCGAGAGTGTTTGCTATTACTGAACCCGCCAACATAACAGTTAACCTATAAACTACAGAATCTGTAAGATATAGGATCTGTAGCTTGAACCTTTACATATTTGTAAAATTTGCTATTCTGGAACCAAATCTGTAGGAGTCATAGTTACAGATCTTTACCTTATAGGTTTCAACTTCACTTATGTTTATAATGTCAAAATTCTAACATAATTCCAACCTCAAAACCATTTCAAAAGTATTTAACAGCTGTGTGTGTACCGACCTGGTAAACCTTAATACTAATTGATATTCTTACAATTTGTAATAAAAGAATGGCGTAAGTAAATAGTGAACTACTGAAATAATATATTCAACATGTTATTTACTTATTTAAATAAAAGTATTTTGTGAAACACATGGTGAAAAGAATGGACCAAAAATACGTCTCCAGAGCAGTTGGAGTTATACATAAAATTCATGAAAATTACATTACATTTTTCGCAGTAATACTAAAAACCCTACTTTAGATCCCAATTATTCAATAAAAATGTAGTAAGAGCTAGTGGCGCATTTGCATTGTGAAAAGACTGTGAATTAATTATTATTACTTCCACTACATAGGGAATTCCTAAAATATTCTTCATAACATGAGGTCTTAAATTATGAATTGAGAATTGAACACTATTTTTGTCCAACCGCAGCATTTGTCTAAAATGTCTGTATGGCGTATCAAACGGATTTAATTGATCCTTCAACTGTCTTCGTTAGATTCTCACATGATTTCTGGAAATAAGTGTATTTGATTCAAAACCACCCCAATATCTCATTCAAGATTTAAATTATATTACATTATCAATAATGTATCAGGTGTCTTTGAATCAGACATGCAAATTTCAGGTAAGTACATAATTTCGACAGGAATGTGTCCACAATTTCGACACTGGTCTATAATTCTGACACAAGTAGGAACATATTTCCGTCAAAAACGTTAGAGGCATTTAATTAATTAACTAATGGTCGTTGATTCTGCAATACCTGCTATGTGCACTATTTGGCGATTTTCAGGTTTGGTTGTATTCCAGCTATATTAACGTGCGTACATTGGTTGGTAACATCTGATATGTGCTAAAGAAATCGGTTGATTTTTTAAATCAAATAATAAAACCCTGCTATGTGCCACCATTCAAACTATGGACAGTAATAGCTGATATGTGTATCAGGATACACATGGCAGATATTATTTAGCCTTCCCCACAGCGGGTCTTGGACATAGCAGTTATCGCATTCAATAAAATCTGCTATTATGTACACTTCAGTTTGTTGTTATTGTTGTTCAGAAGTAGTGAAGAAGTAAACACGTCGTCTTCTTTTGTTATTATAACTAGTTAAGTGTACCTACCTACAAAGATATTATTTCTATTGTGAGTATAAGATTGTGATTAATGCACGTGTAAATGCACAATTTTTTATTATGGCCCACTTGAGTTCATACCGATTATAGTGACAACATTATTTTGGCGCCAATCATACTTTGCCTATAAATCTAAACAGCTCACTGGTCGGACTTGAAAATTTGATGTTATTTAGGGTAGATAACTGAGTAAAAGCTAGCAAAAGAATATTAAGTTTTTCATTATACAGTGTGAACCAGTCAAGAAGTATAAAGTGTGTACAATAAAATATGACAAGGTTTCCACAAAAAATATTTATGGTACCTAATAAACGGGGCATAAAAAAGAAAATTTCCGCTCATCCACTTTTTATATAATATGTAAAATTAATAAAAAAAACGAAGGTTATAATAGAGTTTTCAAAAGTGTTTCGTTTTACAAAATCAGGTTTTTATTTGTAAACGTTAATTATTATACTATTATTTAGGTCCAAGCTTATATTTATTGTTGTTTCCTTCCAAAAGAATTTTCAATTTGGCCATTGCAAAAAAAACAGAATCTTCAGTTAGTGAGAAAATTACGATCACTGTAAATGAGTCTGATTCTCAAACAGTATTGATTCCTGATCACGATCTACTTAAGGAGTTAGATAAGGTTCCCAGAAACGTTACTTCCATTTCAAATTTTGTGATTCCAAATGAAGGTATCGATGGCGAGGTTCCTGAGTGGGAAGTACTAAAAAATGTTGAATTCGTTAGGGTATTAACAGAAGACATATCTGCTTTTGGTGAAGATACTTTTACCGAACAAGTTATTACGAATGGATGTGAAAATAATACAGATCAACTCGTCATAATGAATCTAGATATTGAACATAGTATTGAGGAAGACAAAGAAAATTCAGAAGAATGCACAGAAAATATGGATATAGGGGATGATGCAGAGAATCGAATTGTAAATGAAAGGCAAGATGGAGGGCCATGCGGAATACGAAAATAGTCCTGTAGAAATGGATTCAGATTTTAATGAGGTAGACACAGAAGATATGGATGAAGGAGAATACACAGACAAATCCAAAAGTGAAAACACAGAAACTGTTTTTGGAAAAAGAAGAAAAACGTATAAAAACAGAGTAAGCGGTGACAAATATACTGGCTATAAAAGAACGCCCCTCAATGTGATTACCCACGACCAAAATAGAGATGCAAGGGCTATCAAAGGTCGCTGTCCTCATAATTCCCTGCCAAAAAGAAAACGAAGAGCTCATTTATGTGTGCTCAAATAAAAGATGAAGACACAAAACATATTTTTGATAACTTTTGAAAGAAACTAAAAACATGGCCTGAGAAGAAAGCCTATGTTAAAGGATTAGTAACATCGAAAGACATTAAGAGAAGAAGAAAACAAGTAACTGGGAAACGAATTGAAAGCGAAGGCCACGATTTATTTTTACCAACTGGCACAGGGGACAAAGTGAGAGTTTGTCGAACTTTCTTCCTAAATACCATTGATCTGGGACGAGACACTTTTATGAGATGGGTAAAAAGAGACACTCATACTTCCAGTCCAACCTCCAGTGGAAATGAGGATGAAGAAACTGCAACTACTACTGTTAGAGATACGCACACAGTTAAAATTAATAAGGTTGAAAAAGTGAAACAATGGTTGGATTTACTGCCCAAGGTGCCTAGCCATTATTGCCGGGCTTCGTCAACAAAAAATTATGTCGAGTCAACTTTTAGATCTTATCTTCACATGTATGATGTCTACAAGAAATGGTGCACAGAAAATGATTTGGTACCAGTTGGAAGAATGTAGTTCACAGGTCTGTTAAAAAAAGATAAATTAGCTATTCATCACCCCAGAGAAGACTAGTGCGATACTTGCTGTGGATTCAAAGTGGGTACTGTTGATAATGAAGAATACGCCAACCACATCAAAAGAAAAAATGATGCTCGCGCTGCTAAAAGAGCTGCCAAGGAAAGCGCTAACTCGGAAAAGTTGGTTGTAACAATGGATTTGCAAAGCATCCTCGTTTGTCCAAAAACAGAAGCATCGGCAATGTATCACAAACAAAAATTACAAGTCCACAATTTTACTATTTATGAGCTCAATAAAGGAGACGTTTATTTGTACGTTTGGCATGAGGCTAATGGGGGTGTATCCAGCAATGAATTCACTTCATGCATAGTTCACTACATTTCTACAATGATATCCGAAACTTATAAACACGTGGTTTTGATTTCGAACGGTTGTCATTACCAGAATAGAAATAAAGTATTGGCCAGCGCTTTAGGTGATCTTGCACAGTCTTGCAAAATCTATCATCATTGAGCAGTTGTTTTTAGGAAAGGGTCACACAATGATGGAGGCGGACAGCGTCCATGCGACCCTGGAACAATACTTTAAACCACCAATAAATTCACCCGCGGATTACATCGCTCGATTGAGGCTGGCCAGACCTAAGCAGCCTTTTAATATTAATGTAATTGATTTCAACTTTTTCTTGAAGTATGATGGCCTAGATACAAACTTACAATCATTGAGGCCAGGAAAGAAAACCGGTGACCCTACAGTTACAGATATTCGCCAAATGAGGTATTTACCCAGTGGAGAAATCTGTTATCAACTAGGATTTACAGATGAATGGAATCAACTACCTCAAAGAAGAAAAAAAACTGGTACAGGTACACCTACAAAAATGTATAACTCAGAACTTCAAATAGCAGAGTCAAATTTTGGTCATCTTCAGGAGCTGAAATCGGTTATTGAAAAAGATCACCATGCTTTTTATGATGCTCTAAAGTTTAAACCGGATTCAAAAAAATCAAAATAGGTATCCGACATTCTTAAAATTTGAAAATTTGTTCAGTGAATGAATGTTCCTTTTTGTTACTCACTAGAATGCCGATTTAGCTACAGCGACATATTTGTAAATTGTTTAAATAAATAAATAATCATCTTATAATACGGTTTTAATGTTTTATTGAATTACTTATACCTAATTAATATGAAATTACTGCTATGTGCAAAAAAGCAGATAGAAAATATCTTTTATGTAACATAATAACTATTAATTCCAGTTTTTGAGAAAACTAACCTAAAAACTGTTGTAATAACTAACTACAGGCTGGAACAGAAAGCTGTAAAATATTGCTACTTAATTTAAAACACGTTTTATTTCATTTCTGAAAAAAAAGCAGATATTGCAGAATCAACGACGTAATGTAGGTATTGGTTGGTGTTCAGAATTGAAACAAAGTTTAAAATGTAATTTGGAAATTTATTTAATTCCTTTTCAAAGTTTAAATGAAATTTTGGAATTTATTTAATTCCTTAATTTCATAAAAACCCCTTTTATTCATTTCTATCGGCGGATCTATCTTTTCAACAATTTCCTCGAAATCGTACCAAATGGTGTCTTTTTCAGACGGCCACTTCCATTTGTTTAATCCACTTTTTGCCATTGTGCATACAAATAATTGATTATTTTTTATTTCTTCAATAATTCCTGGGTAATAATCTCCTAAATAATTCACAATGACAAAATCGTTGATCCTAATATTATTAATCTCATCTTTATTCTTTTTCGGTTCATGTTGATTGTTTTTTTTCGGTATTTTTTAAATTCTTATATGTTTGTTTAGCTGCGACACTTTCCTCTTTTATTTTCTTATTTTCCTCTCTTTTACGTTTTTTGTCTTCTTTCTCTGCTTCTATCTTTTTTCTTTGTTCTTCTTTCTTTAAGTGAAACTGCATCCACTCGTCTGAGGTACCAACAGAGGATACTTTCTCGCTAGATTTTTGGTTACTTTTTTTGAAGGTTGATGGTTCCGGCCAAAATAGTGATTTCTTAAAAGGTGACGGCACATCAATTGCAGGTGAAATTATTTCATAAATTGAACGTTTTTCCAAGTCTTTTGGGTTCTTTTTAGACCCATTATCAATTTCTTGTGCTGGTATATTCCCAAATTTTTCTGGAGTCACCTGTTTTGGGGCGATCTCTGTTTCTTCTGAACTCCTAGTGTTTGTATTAGTCAGATCTCTCAGCACGAGATTTCATTCACATCCATTGAAACTGTGCCAAGTATTGTTATATCTGATAATTTATTGTCATTTCTAAGTTCTTCTTTGTCTTTGATCATGCTTATTTTCTCAATGATTTCCTCATCGTCCATTTTTGTTTCTTCTCTGTTGTTAAGGTCAAAGTGTTCTTCATAAAACGTCATTTTCACCCTCAAGTTGAACTAACTGTTCCCATCCTTCTAAAATTAATCCGTCTTCCACTTCAATGACAACCTGGGATGGTTCTTCTCACACTCCATGAAAAGTTAAACCTGAATCTTGAAAAATTCTGTACCAAGTTTGATAAAGACCTTTGTTTTCGTCAGTTTCATTCCATTCTTCACCTCCTAGATTATAAAAGTGGGTAACAATACTAGGTTCTATATAAGATTCCAAAAATTTCAAATGTCCAACAATATCTAAGTTTTCGTTATTTTGAATAACATCGGGAAGAAGTTTCTCATAATCTACGTGAGATGGATCAAATGGGAAAAGTCCAAACCCTGAAAGCGTTTTTGAATATGCTTTCCAAATCAGAAATTTCATTCAGAGCTTGTTGTAAAATTGGTGCTAAATTTGTTTTGTTCAATGTCTTTTCAGGATTGTCCGTTTTGAATTTTTTTGTTCCTTTCTTCCAACTAGTTTTCAAAGGTTTGGAAAACCCAACATCTAGTGGTTGCATCACATGTGTAGAGTTTGCTGGTAGACTAATGAGTATTATTTTTTTCTCCCTACAAAATTCACTTAATGGTAATGTGACATGTGATTTATGTCCATCTAGATATAGTATTATAGGAAACTCTATCTTTTGGGCCACAAACCAAGGATAAAAAATATTACAAATATATTAATAGAGCGACTCGGCTGTCATCCAGAGTCCAGAGTCGGATTTTCCTATCCCCCATCCCGATAGTACCTGTAGAACTATATGTTTGGGAATTCGTGCATACGAATACATTAACGGACTTAACTGACCAGCTGCGTTTCCTGAAAAAAAAGATAATAGAACCAAACTGTACGTTCTTAGTATTATGTACTTGCCAGTAAACAGAACTGTCACAGGCATTCATTTCATCACCGGATCGGTCATAGACTGATTTACTTCCTTTCTGTACCAAAACTCTATTTCCTTTTGGTGATAAGAAGAGAGCGGTTTCATCCGCATTAAAAATTCTTCTAGGGTCGTTGATGTTGATTTTCGACGACTCGAAATAATGATTTATTCTTGAAACCAATTTTCGATTTTTGTTTTTGTAACAGCTGCTCAAGATACTGTTAAATTTTGAGTTATACGTTTGGTAATTTGGAGATGTCGGCGAAGGAACCCTTCAAACCAGTAACGCCCTGGACGACCTCCAGAAAACTTATTAGGCCTTTTTGATGTTTTTTCTAATAATGCTACACTGTCTACCAATTGAAATTTTGTAACTGGAAATCCCAATTTTCCCAAGTTGAAGATCCATTTTTCCAGAAGGTCTTCCTCTTCAGGTTTCAGCACAGTTGCTGCACCACTTCGGCAATCCTCAGGGTAAATTCCCTTGAGTTTTCCTATTATAGTTGTTCTGGCAACATTAAGGGCCAGTTGTATGTAACGTAGTTAACCAATTGATCAAATGAACCAGGTTCACATGTTGACCATAGTCACATCAATCAATCGTTGTAAGAAATGTGTTCGTGTTGTGATCAGTTGAAACACAGTCAAATTAATATTTTCATGTTGGTTATCCGAATCTTTAGTAACATTCGATATCGATATTGTTGGTACTAAATTGGAAAATCGTCATAGTTTTTGTATACTGTGAAATCGTTAATCAATGACAGTGTGATGACAGTCAATGATCAAAAGCGTGCTTGGCGTTATACCAATATCAGCGTTAAAAACTTTTTTGTGTGTTCTCTTTGAAGTGGAAAGAAAGATGGCAGATAAAGAAAACAAGCGTACTCCAAATGTTTGTGCATTTGAAGAATCGACGTTGATTTCTCTAGTTTCTAAGTATAAAAACGTTATAGAGTGTGAGAAAACGGATGCAGAAAGTTCTCGGCATAAGAAAAATTTGTGGCTTCAGTTGGCTGAAGAATTTAATTCTATCAGTGCAACTACACAACGAACAAGTGACGTGCTTTTGAATAAATATAGAAATATTAAAAAAAGAGTAAAGAAAAAGTATGCTGACGAAAAATGTTATGCTCAAGGCACTGGCGGTGGTCCATATAAAAAAATTAAATTAGATGATGTAGATACTTTTGATATTCTAAATCTATCATAAAATTCATTTTCCGTCCACTTTTCAAAATTATTTTCTCTTGCTCGAAATATGCGAGCGTTTCTCCTTAAACCTAAAACCCAGTATAAAATCTCCAATAAGGTATAAAAGTCGTATACAAATAAGTAAGTAAACCTTCTTCTACTTCTCTTATCATTTCTAGAAAATCCTCATCATCCGTTAATTCTTCAAAATAATCCACGTTTTCCATTGTAAACAATAAAAAGTTGTGAAATTATAGTATATGACAGTCAATTATAAGATATGTCACATAAGAATTTGACGTTTATTCCATGAACTTTAGTTAAAACACCATTTTTGGTGGTTCAGTGAATTGAATAGTTAACTCATGAGTTAACCAAAATAATTCTTGACTACGTTTCGTACAACACTGCTGTGATCATGGGTTAACCATAGACATTAGGTTAACTATGCTTTATACAACTGGCCCTAAATTGCTTGGCCGCAGTAGCACATGGTCTACCTGACTTCACAGCTTCTAAAGCATTTCTCAAATTCTCTT
>CAJUYH010007731.1:0-16863 GCA_910591685.1 Galerucella tenella | reverse complement strand
CATATTTTGAAATCATGTGCCGAGGCTCTATGTCATCCTATATCACGTATAATGAATGCTTCTTTTAAGACTCACAAGACTCACACACTACCTCCGATATGGAAAACTGCCTCAGTTACTCCCATATTCAAAAAAGGCAATGAACTTGACCCAAGCAATTATAGGCCAATCAGCCTTGTCCCTATTGTTTGCAAGGTCATGGAATCAATTATATGTGACAAAATGTTTTCTTTTCTTCTTCAACAAAATATTCTCCCATCTCAGCAGCACGAATTCATACAAGGACGTTCTTTAACAAATCTTTTGTTGTGTGTAAATGATTGGACTATAGCCTTTGATAACGGTTTACCCACAGACGTAATTTATCTTGATTTTGCTAAGGCTTTTGACCGGTTTCCAACGCGTAGATTACTACATAAGATTGAACATTATGGTATCAGAGGAAATTTGAAGAGATGGATAGCTGACTTTCTCACCTCAAGACAATTTTGTGTGCGCGTCAATACAACATTTTCTCCGCTGAAACCTGTTTTAAGTGGAGTTCCGCAAGGATCTGTTCTGGGACCATTGCTATTTCTGTTATATACAGCTGATCTCCCTGAGCATATAACAAATAAATGTTCTTTTTACGCAGATGATGCTAAAATATATGCAAACCATACAACAAATCACCTGTCTCTTCAATCAGACTTAAGTGCAGTGTATAAATGGTGTACCGACTGGTTATTACCGCTAAATTTGGATAATGTGTCGTCCCACATATAGGTAAAAACAATTCGAATCTGTCGTACTACATGAACAATCATGTGTTAAAGACCGTATCATCGCAATGTGACCTCGGTATTATTATAAACAAAGGCTTGTCCTGTACTGAGCATATTCTCTCAGTGTGCAAGAAGAGTAACTCTCAAATATTTTTAATATATAGATCCTTTGGTAAAGTGTCACCGTCAACATTCATCAAGTTCTAAACGATTTACGTTCGTCCTCTTATGGAATACTGCGGACCTGTATGGTGTCCTGTTTTAACATCTGATCATAATAGACTTGAAAATGTGCAAAGGTTAGCCACAAGACTTCCTTACGGCCGAATACGACCTAGCTATGAACAGCGTCTTGATTCAGCCGAACTAACGTATTTTAGTGAACGCAGACAACGTGGCGATTTGATAGTTACATTTAGAGCTATATTTAACATGTTTGGTGTTAATATGTCACCCATTTTTACTTTAAATCCTGATATTTGATTAAGGGGGCATCCATATAAGTTGAAGGAGGAAATGTTTAAAACTAAAAGTAGACAGAATTTTCTCTCCAACAGAATATTTCCATACTGGAATAATTTACCTAGCAGTGTGGTCTGTGCGCCGTCTGTTAATGCCTTCAAAAACCAGTTAGACCAATTTGTTCAGCATTCTTAATTCTTAATTTTGTACACGTATTGTTATTTTTGGTTTTCATTTATTTTCGTTTTCTTCCCATTTTTCAATTTTATAATCGGCTATCGTCTATTTATAGCTTGTGCTACTTGTGTTTTTTATCTCATTTTTGTTATAGGAGCTTTATAGAACTTCGGTTCTCAGCTCATAATTTATTGTAATAATAATAATAATTTGCACATCTGTGACGTAGCACCCATGAGGTTGTAAGTTGTAAACTAACTCTACGTCTCTGGCTTAATATTTATCTTACATTTACTACATTAAGAATAATTAACAATTTTTTCTTTTCAGTTTTTCTTCGTCCTCCGTAAAAAATACGACCACGTATCTACCCTACACGTAATCCATCATGGAGTGATGCCGATGTCGGTATGGTTCGGTGTCAAATTCACTCCCGGCGGTCACTCAACATTTTTCGGATTTTTAAATACTTTCGTTCATATTATAATGTACAGTTACTACCTCCTTGCCGCTCTCGGTCCTAAATACCAGAAATTCTTATGGTGGAAGAAATATTTGACAGCGATCCAAATGGTAACGTATTATTAGGGACATAAAGCAGTTATTCAAATAGATCACTCAACCTTATCCGTATACGTAACGTAACGGAGATACGTGATTAATCAAAAGGAGGTAAAAAGCAAATGCGTTCGTAACGTAACCATACATGTGTTTTAGAAGGTACTATTATCTTGACATCTACTAAAAATAGTCTTTCTTAAAGTGACCTTTCGCGCTTCTTGGTCGTTTGGTCGTTGAATAACGCGAACACGAAACACAATGAAGCGATGCGTACGTTAGGTACGTGTGACGGATTGATACGTTTCACGTAACGTAACGCAGCCCACGTATCACTTCTGCACATGCGCATTGCTATACGTATACGGATAAGTGGTGATTTTTATAACTGTTTTAAGTCCCTATTATCACACATTCCGTAGATTTTTTTGTTAAAACTTTTATTTCCAGATTCAGTTTGTGTTGGTAATGGTGCACGCGTTCCAATTATTGTTTATCGATTGTAATTATCCTAAAGCTTTTGTCTGGTGGATCGGAATGCATGCTGTGATGTTCTACTTCCTATTCTCCAACTTCTACAAGGAAACTTACAACAAGAAGAAGGCCAAAGCGGAGGTAAGAAAATGACCATTTTTAACTATCCATAAACTATCCTACATGCTAGATATTGATATTTAAGTAGACTTAAACTTAAGCTGCTCCTAACTAAGCTTAGAAAATCGCTCGCTTATTCTCCACTTATCCTCAAAGTGGAGATTTCTAACCTAACATTTTTGTGTGTTCGTTCACATAATAATATGTCAATGATTTTTCTGTTTTCGGGTTTTCGTTTTCCGTCTTCCAATTTCAAGTGTGTTTTTTTATTTTTGAAAAAGGATGTTTATGGAGGATGATTTGGAAGTATTGGATATTCTTGAAAATGGATTTCCAAGAAGACGGTACAACCGTAAAAACGTTTATGACGAATCGGATGAAAAAACATATTTCCAAAGGTTTCGCTTGACCAAGCCAACTGTTTTACAACTCGTATGAATGCTAGAAGATTCTTTGGAGCATTTTTTTTACTGTGTTTTCCATTATAAACAATAATTTTCTTATTCAAAAAACAATAATAAACCACAGAGAAATAAATAAAACTAAACTTAAAATGCGGGGTTGACAAACTTATTAAACGCTTAGCTGAGAAGCAGAGCAAAAACATTGGTGCAACTGAACTTTAACTAAGCGACCCTTAAATTTTAAACTCGCCCTAGCTATTCTAAGCTTATGCCTCTATTGGTGCAAACGGCCATTAAGACTACCATTCCAGGGCCCGTATTCTTAAGGGACTAGTGAGAATCTCACCAATGAGATAGGTGTATTGCATGGTTGCCTAAAACATGAGAGTTTCAAATTTTTCATATTTTTAAAGGCAATAGTGAGATCTGCAATATCACCGGACGAAATCCAATATGCATGTTTCTAAGCTTCTCACCGCTTTTGGCGAGATTCTCTATCGGTCCGAACCATGAGAGATTGAATCTCTCTCGTTTCAGGCAACCCGTAATGCATCAATCTCATTGGTTAGATTCTCACTAGTCCCTTAAGAATACGGGCCCTGCTGTAGAAGTAGTTAGTGTTGACATGGAAGCTGAAGCTGTAAGGACCACAGATAACCTAATTATAGATGGGAAATTGTCCCGTGTCGCCCCCTATTTGTACGGGTGGCGCCACCTTGCGCGTCCCGTCAGTAGCAATATATTCAAAATTACTGTAATTTTACTTCTATTGCAAAAAAGCATTTATGGTCCATTTTTTGATATCATGATAATATGACAATAATAACAATCAAATAGTTAAGTAAAATTAATTGAGATGTCAAAAATGGACCATATAATGCCTGAAGTGGAAAAAATTAAGCAATACTCATCAAGTTTATATATTTTATTCAATACAAAAAAGTACACAATAAATAAAACGGTTTTTTACATATTTCAATGACAAAAATTAAGAAAAATAAATGTTAGGAGTTCAACAACAATGCAATAAACTATACTTTAACTAAAACTTCTTTCCAGCCAAACTAAACGTTGTTCTTCATGTCTGGGAAGTTTAAAGTTTTATAGAAAAATAACTACTTCAATATTCTGTCAATTTTTATTTAATGAAACATGTTTTTATATAAAAATAAAGCTTACCAGGTGCACCTCACATTACAGTCTTTCACAATACATATTCTCGACATTGTATCTTGAAATAAAAGTCCCACTATGAACAATAAAAACTCAACACACCCACAAATATATAACAAAATAGTTTGTAGAAACAAAAACTGGACAAACTCAAGATATAGCAAGCGCCAAACGTGATGGCGAGCCCGCCTACATGCGCACAAATTCATTTTCAATGTTACCTCCCACTACAGCTCTTGCAAGACATATGAATGTACAGAGGCGTATCATTAGCGTTGTCCTCCAATTCTGTTGGCGTTTGGCATTGTCTGAATAATTTTTGTACGACACTGACCGGAAAGGGTCTTATCGTAATCTAATAGTAATTCAGTTGGGAGAGTCTATATCTGCGCGATCGCTCGCTATCACATTTAGCGCTTGCAGTATGTTATCTGTATATCTATGCGTCGTAAAACGTTGGTCTGCAGCTATTAGGTTAGGATATCAGCAGTGAAATATGTGGAAGTATCTGCAATTACTATGAGAAATTTTAGAAGTGACGGGACTCTCTAGGTGGCAGCACACTCGCGTGTACAATCATGAGCAAAGCATAAGTGAATGCTGAGGCGCCGAGGACTCAAAGCCTCTTAATGGTAGTGTCTAACTAATCAATCAATCAAATGAAAATAAAAATGTGGCAAAAGGGTGGAAAGGGGGAGAGGGGAAATTGTGGTCGATAAAACTTGAAAATCGTGTGACGTGGTCTATGGATGGATCTAATGAGCTCAGCATTTCTTACAGAGAATTTCTGATTGGTCAAACAAAGTTGAGGGAGGGGTAGAAAAAGACACAACTATTACAGAGGGCCGAATTTAACCCATCAACTCATGTAGTCGATAAGGGGTTGGCGGTGGAAGGAGGGAGAAATGATAGTCCATTATTTGTGTCGTAATTATTGTATTTCGTTAAAAAAGTTTTAGATTATGGAAAAATCTACAGCTTTTATATAAACAAATTTTTCACATAACTTCAAAATTATCAAAAAACCATTACTCACCCACTTTCTATTACCACCCACAACAACTGCATGCAAATGTATGCTTTATTTAAATGTCAGGGTAAAAGCGGTTAAAGAGATATAAAATCTCATGGTAAGAAAAATATATTTTAAAAATACTCTCAGCGAGTACTTGTGGCCCGCAAAGTTCCAAAAGCTTTGGTAGAAGCTAAGAAAATGTTTTTTGAAAATCAAGATTGATTTAATTTAATTTAAATAGCCAGGAAAAAAGGGAACATTCTTCGAAAAAATTACAGGAGTTGAAAAGTGGTTATTTAGAAATATAGAAAACATACTCGCGGTATCTGTTTGTTAGCTTCTTACTATTTTGCACTGAAGTTTTTATGTTTGCAATAAAACAATGCAGCCGAGGCGATGAAGCACTAAAAAGGCTAAAAGTTTCCGGTGCACCAGGTGGTGGAAGGATCTTTTTCGACGCGAAATTGTGATTTAGCGTCTCAAAAAACACGCCTCCAATAATTTTCGGGTTGTTTTTGTCGATATTGTCAAGAAAGTTCTCGGGGATGACTTACAGGTCCAGGTTCGGGTGCACCAGGTGTCCGGGGGTGTTCGCCAATGCCATACTTAAATTCAGCCACCCCAAAAACCCTCGGGCGCCGAGTTTTTCTCGTTCCCCTCGTGATTTTCTGGAGAGTCCCACGGAGATGAGGTTCATCGGCGTTCCTGAGCTCCAGGTGCTCGGGGGTCAATTTGAATATCATAATAGTGATCGGCGACCTCGAAAACCCCCGAGTACTCTATTTGAGCCAGCTCTGACTCTTATTTACAAAGTTTTTACATTTTCCAAAAAAGGCGTCTCAAAAGATGCATTTTTTGAATGCATTTTTGGCTGCAGTAATGTAATTCACGATTTGTCAGAGGTACAAGGTAGGTACATTTTTTACAAATGATTTTTGGAAGCGAATGCAAAAAACCGCATTCCGATCCGTCTTTAGGGAAAAAATTCCGAACTTTAGTACTTCATCGTCCTAGCACCTCTTGTAATCGGGGTTACCTCGATTATCTGTGCGTTATTTTGGGGATGCACCCGCGCTGACTGATTATGCCTCTCCCCACTACCCTCGCCAATTCCTTTCACCTTTTAAAGAAATATTCTGTGGTTTTTATTCCAATATACCTTGTCTATAATAAAAATTATCTTCTTTTTCCAGGCAATTGCGAAGAAACAAAATGGCGTGGTGAAGAACGGTGGATCAAACATTGGAATATGCTTCACCAGCCAAGATGCTCTTTTCGAACAAACCAATGGAATTAACGGGGTAAAACCCATGAAGAATGGGTATTCAACGAACAAAAACGGTGTTTTAAGAAGTCGACCGGTTTCAGAGAAAAACGGCATTACACTATAGTATCATATTAGTTAATAAAAAACTTGGTTATCATCGTCATCATCATCACAAGGTTACTGGGTGTTTGAACAGTACGAGGCATTTAGTTTAATAAGATCTGTAATAATTGACATCATCTTTTTAAATATATTTATATACGGCAGACCTTTTATACTATTTTATTTATTGCCATGGGAAAAAACCAATTGCTTTTAAAAATATCTGTCAGGCAAGTTAAAGGGAAGAGAAGATTACGTAACTGACTTAAAAATTTGATTTGTAGTCATGGAATAGAAAATATTTAATACATTTTTAAACTAATCATCATTTTTTCAAATATCCTTTGGACAGAAACTACGTTTCACTTTATTGAAAGAAACCCAAATATATGGGAAATGATGTTTCGACAATAAGCATATATTTTTTCATTTACACGGTCGTTACGTGTCCCAGAACAAAAACTGATCGACAAATTCTTCTTCAAATGTATTAATAATAATTTAAAATGCGATGTAAATAGATGCTGGTACGCCAATGCCACAATTTTATACCAAATTGCCAAACGAAAGGTATATGCTGAGTATGGACTCGCCCTGTATACAAATATTCCAAAATCATTGTCACTTTCTGTATATGGGTAATTGAGGTGTAAATAGTTTGATTGTATAGTAATAATAGTAATAATCGTTTTATATATTTACATTTTTTTATATCTCGGTATAGGTCTTGATTGAACTTGAAAACCGACAATAATGTTTCAACCTGTATTATTTGTAAAGTTATTTTATAGCTGTATGTTTATGTTTTGAATAAACTTTATTTTAATACACTTGTTTGTCTTATTTATTGATCATCAAAAGCTATATATACAATATGTCCCCCTATAGTCGACTGAAAAACGGAGAAAAAGTCGCTTTCTTCTCGATTTTTTTCTAGGTACAACCACATGTGGTCTTCACAAAATGATAGAGTATGACACAGGTCATCTGAAATCGGAATTACAACATTTTTTAATAAGGCCAACACTTTTTATTGCGAAATTTGTCAAAAATCTGTCAAATAGCGATTTATGCCATCAGTTACGAAATGCCTCACTTCGTTCGTTCCGCAAAAATCTCACACGTTACACAAAATTTCATTTCGTCACGTATTGCATACAAGATTTTTTCTAATTTTGAAGAAAATAATAAAAAAATAAAATTTAATATAATTGATAAAAATTTGGAAAACATAAATTTAGTTTGTTGCTGTTACTTCATGTTAGTTGTCAGTTTGACATTTTGTAAAAAAGTCTAGACGGAAGGTTTTAGCGAGATTGATATATTTTTAGTTTTATTTTTAAAAAATTAGTGATTCAAGTTTTGAAGAACTACCAAGCGATATTGAAGAGGCAACAGCAGGTGATGCTCTATTATCAGTAATTCCCAAAAAGTCAAAGGCAGTTTATGATTTGGCATACGAAAAATTTGTTACGTGGTGTGATGAGAAGGAAATTAAACATGTTAATGAGAAAGTTTTACTTGCATATTTTGAGGGTAAGAAAGATCTAAAAGTTTCCACATTACGTACACTTTACTCACGTTAAGGTCTGAACCAAATCTGAAAAGGAATATTGATATTAAAAAATATACAAATTTGGTAGCATTATATTAAAAGGCAAGCGGACGGGTACAGTGCTAAAAAGTCAAGTTTTTAGCCAAATTTTTAGTGGAAGCTGATGACAAAGAATACTTAATGGCTAAGGTTGCAATGATAATTGGAATGGCAGGAGCATGCAGAAAAGCAGAATTAACATTTCTTCCAGTTGAAAATGTTATAGACGAAGGAAGCCATTTTCGTGTTGATATCCCACCTTCAAAAACAAAAGTTATACGGCAGTTTGCAACTACCACTGGAGACATTGAAAATATGAATGTTGTTGAAATATTAAGAAAATATATTAAGTTGCGTCCCCAGGTTCTTAAACACAACAGATTTTTTGTAAAATATGCGAATGGAAAATGTACCAGAAATCCTGTGGGAATTAACACATTTAGCAGTCTGCCAAAAGTTATTGCACAATTTCTTGGTCTTTCAAATCCTGTTCTATATACTGGCCACTGCTTCAGAAGAAGCTCTGCCACTTTCCTAGCAGACAGTGGCGCTAATATTTTAAAATTAAGGAGGCATGGAGGTTGGAAATCTACCTCTGTTGCGGAGGGATATGTTGAAAATCCCATGAATAATAAAAAACTTACAAGAAATATTTGGTGAAACATCTTATGCAATGTGCGCCGCTTCTCAAATAACAGCAAGTTCGAGCAATGAAAAAAATTCGGGAATTAATTTGAATAATTGCAATAATTGTGTTATCAATATTTATAATAATTAATTAATTTATAATTCATGTTTTTAACTTGTATTATAACAGTTTAATAAATAGAATAATTCTTTTTGTCACTAATTTTGAACTACATTTTTCGTCACCAATTGCATAAAATTTTACTTTAGGCAACTAGTTACAAAAAGTAAGACGTTTCATAATGTCAATCAGTTTTAAAAACTGTCACTTTATATGTCAAAATTAGAAAAATTATGTTTTACTACTTTTTTACACATACCTCGCGATATCTCCGGAACTAAACAAGATATTTTGAACTTTTTTTTTAAATCGACAGAAAAAAACATAAGCGAAGATTACTGCTTTAGTTTCATTAGTATGGAAAACCTAGTTTTTTTGGAAAATTGTAGAAAACTGTAATCTTTACTTTTTTTGCAGCACTATTTTCAGTGACTTTTTTATTCTCCAAAATTTCACTAAACTATCTGCGTACCAAATAAAGCTAAAGCTTCAAGGAAGTTTTTGAAACAAGAATCGCTATTCTAAGTATCATAGTTTTTGAGCAATAAATACGCAAACTTGAAAGTTTCTGCGTGCTTTCTACAAGCAGACATCTCTATGCTTCCCGCATACGCATAATGCGACCTGTCTATTCCTGAAAAATTTGGCCGATAACTTGATTCCGTCTTTGTTTCAACTGCGATTAGGTAGATATTATTTTGGATGTGTGTGAGACTATTGATATTTTTTGTATAAACGATGGAGTGTTTATTTTGTGGTCAGACTTTGAAAGAAAAAGACAAACTTGTGACGCAAAAGGAAGACATTCTAGGAGGGAAGGTTAAAGTAAAAGTTCATAAAACTTGCAGACAAACATTTATTAGTCCACAAAATATTGGATATGTTTCTCAAAGCAGTGGAACCGAAAACGCTAAAAAAAATAAAATAGAAACATTAGTAAAGAATAAAATAATCTGAAGTTTCAATATAGTCTATTATCCACAGAAAATTAAAAGTTAGTAAGAAATTGAAATATCAAAGCGTATGTCTAAATAGATAATTTAGACTTATTTATGAAATTCACTATAGCATCAAGTACATACTTATCCATGTTTGCCAAAAAAGTGGTTATATTTGTGGGAAGAGGAAAATTGAAATCGATCAGAGAATTGTGAAGTTCGGTTGTTGCTAGTTTGTTTTCAATGCATTCAAAGAAAATATGGTTCAAGTCTCCTACTAGTACATTGTTACAGGAGCAAGCTGGAGAATTCACAATACCTATTTTAAAATAGCTGACAGTTAGAGGCTGCTAAAGCGTCTCCTGCATGTTTCACACACAACTATTTTTCGCCTACGGAAAAAACAAAAAACTTTGACATACACTGACGTTTAATTAAAAAATTCATGTGAAACGTCATCGAGTGACATGTTGAGAATATGTTGAGAATCTTAAAAAATCGTGGGCGTTATGAATTTTCCACCCTTGGGATGCTAAAAACAATAGTTTTTTTTGGTGGTCATATGATTGGTTTTTCGGTTATTCAGGCGAAATAGTAGTTTACCTAACTAGTGCGGAAAGTGATACTTTTCCGCACGCTATTGCAGATGGCCGAACGACGCTTTAGCGGAGTTCGGCCAGCAATCGCGTGCGGAAAAGTCACTTTACGCACGTGTTAGGTACACTATTTTTTCTACTAGCATGCGGAAAGAACCCAAAAGTAATCATAAATCAACATTTCTCATTTTATACATATCAACAAATTAATTATTATTATTTGACATTCATATGATGAGGCTTATACCAGGGCCATCAAAAAATTATTGAAAAATAAGTTGTTTTTTTTTTAAATTATAGCAGCATTATAATAAATTTATTAATTTTTCAGTCATTTGGTAAACTTGGATATACAAAATACATATTTTGAATATTCAAATGTCAGTATATTCCTCAAATGTCAATAAATTTACTTTCCGCACTAGTGCGGAAAAGTGACTCTTTCCGCACGCTTTTTAGTGCGGAAAAGATTCACTTTCCGCACGTTAGTAGAAAATAGTAGTTTACCTAACAAGTGCGGAAAGTGATACTTTTCCGCACGCCATTGCAGATGGCCGAACGACGCTTTAGCGAGTTCGGCCAGCAATCGCGTGCGGAAAAGTCACTTTACGCACGTGTTAGGTACACTATTTTTTCTACTAGCATGCGAAAAATAACCCAAAAGTTAACATAAAGATACATTTCTTATTAAATGCATATTAACAAATTAATTATTATTATTTGACATTCATTTGATGAGGCTTATACCAGGGCCATTAAAAAATGATTGAAAAATAAGTTGTTTTTTTATTGAAAATTATGGCAAAATTATAATAAATTTCTTAATTTTTCAGTCATTTGGTAAACTTGGATATACAAAATACATATTTTGAATATTCAAATGTCAGTATATTCCTCAAATGTCAATAAATTTACTTTCCGCACTAGTGCGGAAAAGTGACTCTTTCCGCACGTTAGTAGAAAAAAATATTTTAGACAATGATTTTATAGTAGAATACGGATGGTGCTATCAAATAAAAGACATTGCGTAGAATAATTATCACATGTTTTGGACATGCAAATATTTTCCAGCAATTTGTTATTAACATTTACAACGAAAAAATTGCTGCTTGGCGCCTAGATAGCTACCTCCATCTTACAAATATAAAAACAACTACTTTTAATGCTTAAAGCATTCAGCGACAGTAGAGATTCTTTTTTTTTGAACAGAATATAATACGTTCTGCTATTGACTTGTAGATGGCGGAAAAATAAAAAAGTAGAATTTCTTGATCTATAGATATCGCAGAATAATAATTATTCTAACGCTTTATGAAGTTATGAAAAATATAGTAGTTGTTGCCACGTTGTTGCTTCTTAGTTGAACGGTCAAGGTCTTTGAAAAATATTTTTCAAAACTTTATAAAGCGTTAGAATAATTATTGTACTGCGATCTCTATTGGTAACGCGCTTCATTAAATACGACAATATTACAGGAATCTGTAATAATACTTTATTCTCGATCTACATTTAATTTAGTTCCATTCTTTTCTTGTAGATGGCACAAGAGTTAAGAAATTTGATTATTATCAATTTTAAATACATATTATCGTAATGCTGATAACAATATAAAAAAGGACGAGATGTAGAATTTCTCAAATGACTAATCAAGGGAAATAACCTCGAACGGATATCAATACTTACTTGATTCGTATGATTCCAGTTATTATAAATAGTGCGTTCAGAAAGCAACGCAAAATTTAATAAACAGTAATATGTAGACAGATTGATTTTTTATTAATTAATTTAATTAAGAAATTAATTAGAAAGGAGAAAAGGCAGATAAGTATACAAGACTTCTTGAGGGCGTTTGCTATTTTTGGGAATAAATAAGACCATGGCCTATCTCTATCCCTTCGGAAAATATCTCAAGATGAAGCTTTACTTGAATTTCTACGTTGTTGAGGAATTCTGTTGTAGCAGGGCTGGAAACATACCATCTTCTCCAAGCCAAGGGATTCGTATAGGTTCAATTTTTTTGTCAAGATTTTTCATGCTTTGCTTTGTGATGTTCTGTGAACAAGTCCAGTAAGATTAACCTATACGTCTTCTTTAGAGAATGTTGAACCCGGAAAGTGTGCGTCTAATAATCATCCCATACCATACCATACCATATATATCGAGGCTAGTACTAGAGTGCCACCAAGATTTAGCTAACGCCTCGGCAGATAACAATATTATCCTGAGGTGGGTTAAAGGGCACGACAAGAGTAAAGGTAATTGCATTGCCGATTCTTTAGCCAGGGAAGCGGCTGGACTAAAAATTTTCGGGCCCAGTTTTGGCAAGTTTATCTGAAGCCGTGAAAGGAATGCAGTCGAAAACATTCGATATTGCCACGTTTAACTATGAAAAAGCTAAAGTACTAATTATGTAGTGATAATAATTAAAAAAGGGACTTTTTATTATTAACAATATTAACAATATGATCAAACGTTAATTCTTCAATGTGCTTGTTTCCTTGGATTCTTTCTATTAACATTTTTTTATTTTTCTATGAATATTAAATGATGACACTTTTCCAAATTTGTTATGGGCTTCTTCAAGCTCTGGCAGTAACGAAAAAAAAAAATAATTATAATTATTATTTTTGGCCTCTATAAGTTTTTGGTATTTTTATTTTTTTTTGGATTTTGCCACTACGTTTTTGTTGGAATTTGTATGACGCACACTAGGCTATTGTACGTTATTTATGTATATATGTAAAGGTACCGGGATGACATTCGCTGAGTCCTATTGTATGTTAAAATTTGGTGTTGTTTTGGAAAAATTATGCGGGCATGAAGAAGAATAATTTTTTTTTAATAAATAAAAAATTCCATTAGGTAGGTACATTTCCAAATATCGTGAACGATTTTGCGTTGTAAAAATCAACGGTGTATGTAAAATTTTATACAGGGAGAGGCATTAGTGTAGGAAATTATTTATATTTACAGGTTGTTACCAAAATAATCTGAAATGATGTTGTGGGCTATTTGTTATTAAATTTTAAGACGATAAAACTGCTTTTTCATCGATTATTTTTTTCACTTGTCAAAATCTGACATTTTGGTGGTTTTAACCAATAGCAAAACATTATTCTAGCCAATCATTCGGTATTATACTGATAATTCTGCTTCCTCATCGATAATACCTTGTTTACATTGAAACGTCAAAATTTTACTTTGAATTTGTCATTATTGACTACTAAAAGTGCTTGGAAATATTGAAAAATGAACACAAACCGATTCAGTGCCATCGCCCAAGAGAATATTGAACATTTAATAGAAAATTCCACTCCACAATTGATGAAAAAAATAATATTCCCAAATACAACTCGTTCTTCAAATTTTATCACATAATTTTTTATTTTCATCACTCAAAATTGTTTATTTGAGGCAAAAACATTCAAACAAACCGAATTTAGATAAAATCCCTTGTCCTAGCGGACTCGTGATTTTATCAATCGGTTTGTTTTCTTATTTTTGCCAAATAAACAAGTTTACGTGTAAAAGAAAAAATTATCGATACAATTTGAAGCACTCGTGGTATTACCTTTGATAATACCTTGTTTACATTGGAACGTCAAATTTTTACTTCGAATTTGTCATTATTGAGAACTAAAAGTGCTTCGAACTTTATTGACAAATGAACACAAACCGATTCAGTGCCATCACCCAAGAGAATATTGAACATTCAGGTAATACAAAATTTTAAATTGTTGAAAAAAGTGATCTTCCCAAATACAACTCGCTCTCCAAATTTTATTCCATAATTTTTTTATTTTCATCACTCAAACTTGTTTATTTGAGGCAAAAACATTCAAACAAACCGAATTTAGATAAAATCCCTCGTCCTAACGGACTGGTGAATTTGTCAATCGGTTTATTTTCATATTTTTTCCAAATAAACAAGTTTTCGTGGAAAATAAAAAATTATCGATAAAATTTGAAGCACTCGTGGTATTACCTTTGAAAATCTTCCATAAACATGTGTGATAAGATTTAGATTATTCTATCGGTTTTTACGTTTTTAGGTACATGTGGAGAGGCATTAGTGTCCAAAATTATTTATCTTTACAGGTTGTTTCCAAAATAATCTGAAATAATGTTGGAAAAATGGTTTTTACCATACGAGCTTTTCTTTTCGAAATTACTGTATCTTTAGATTTTGATAGGTCTCGACGGGGCTCGAGAATGTCGCCATTTAGCGACCTCGCCTCCCTAACTATATTTGTTATTAAATTTCAAGACGAAAAGCTCCCATATACATATGAGATAAGATTTAGAATATTCTATCGGATTTGAGGTGCATGTAAAATGTTGATATAAGATATAATTCTAAATGTAACCGGATAGATCTTATTAGAACAATGATATTGTTATAATTTACTACCGTTACCCATTTGTAATTAGCTTGTGAAAGTGTTGTAAAAGATTAGAGTGATTATTTAACAGATATTGATGGAGAAAGTGGAAAAATTCGCGATTTTGTCTACTCAATTTCAAATCAAATGCAATCTGATTTCGTAATAGTACTTTGTTATTTATAATGATTTTATGAAATATATTGCGGGAGATAATTTTAATCTGAAAAAAATCAAAAGTATTATTAAATTAAAGGATTCCAAATAAATGATGATTCATATACAGGGTGCGGCAACGAAGACGGAACAGATTTAATATCTTGAAGATGATTTTTTTAGGGAATGGAAAAACAGGTCGATGTTTATTTCAGAGAAGGGACATCTTCCGATCAACTAACGTAAATCTCTCTCCTCCACTGTCATTATTTTTAAGTTTTTCTTGAAAATATTATTATAAACAAAATAATAATTTTTCAAAAATTTATTGACGTGATATTTTTAAGAAATTTTGATATTGAATAGCTGTTAATCATTAACAATCTCCAAACTTGATTTAAAATTAAGTTGAATGAATTTTCCCAATTGGACCTTATTCTTTAAAGCGTTGAGAGCGACTATATCTTTACGTGACTTTTATGTCTCTTCTGTTATAAATAATTTTCAAGTATGGTTCATATAATAGCCCTTTTGGTGTGCGTCATCGTTTGTGAGTTACTTATATCTGGTTTTTGAGTATGTCGTTTATTTTATTTGATATCTTGACATAAAGGTAACCTTAAATTCGAAAAGGCTATGAAATTAATAATTACCAGCTTCTTTTTATAACTGAAAATACTTAAGAACTTTCAAAATGTTGATGTTTGTCCGTGTCCTAGGCATATTTTTGTATTATTTAAATAAATACTTATAACAATAAGATTTATATTCACTTTTCATAAATAATAATAGACCGTAAACAACAAAGTACAGATCTGGCGAGGTCTGTCAGTGGGACAGTAGACAAAGACGTACACATTGCCAATACCAAAAGTACGTTTGCATCCTATTTTGATGCGGTACGTAATCTCCCCCAATTGATAGGTCGCGCTTGTGCGTAATCTAAACATCAACTAATCACATTATCCAAGTCATAGAATAGGTTTAACGTTTGTAATACATTTAAACGGTTCATTATTGTGATATTTTTATTAGGATTAATCACAGACCTTCCATTTTTTCAATTTCTTCCAATGTAATGTGCTCAAAGGACATTAACAAACGATGACGCACTCCAATGGGGTAATTGTTATTATTTGAACTCTATTAGGTGCGTTTTGTAAATTTTTGTTATAAGCAGCTCCCTTCATTGTGTAAAATTTTTGTGATACGTTATTTTATTTTCAAAATAATTTTAGCAGCATAATTTCTCTCTCAAATTACTGGGTGATCCAACAATCATCAAAAAATGCCAATTTTTGAAAATCGGTTTAGCCGTCTGGAAGTTACATTATTTTTCATGTCATGCAACGAAAGAATAATTCGATGTTCCCACTTCAAAATGAGTGATACAAATAAATGACTTTAACAAAAGTAGAATAAGGTCAGTAGTTTCTAAAGTTGATATTTATTATCAACATAAATTGATGAATATTTTGAGAAAAACTATTTAATGAAATGTTTAGGGCTGATATTCTTTTTTTCCAAGACTTAAGGACATACGGTCTCCTAGATATGGTAGGTACCTTGTTACCCTTATTGAATCACCCGGTATAGTAAATAGTAACAGATCCGAAGTCGGTAAAATTTAGATACTATAATTAAAGATAATGTATTAGTCAAATTTTTCAGTTGTAAAATAATCATACTATTATTATATAATACCTTTTCGAAGAAATGAGTAGTACCTACGATACGATATCGTGCTATTGTGACCGGATCAACAACAAATACCTTCTATTGGTTCTTCTCTTAAAACAATCATGTTGGTGCGAAATATCTTGGAATGGAGTATTCAAAATATTCCACTGGACAGACATACGATTTCTACCATAGAGATACTACAAATAGAGGCAACAAGCCAGCTTCGAACCGAACAAAAAACACAAACACA
>CAJUYH010007730.1:0-16872 GCA_910591685.1 Galerucella tenella | reverse complement strand
ATATGTTACATTAAGTCAGTTGAGTCAAAAAATTCCCATTTTTTTTTTAAATATCCAATGTGTCCATAGGGTTTTCGTTATTTACGCTTCCTAAATTTTTAGCACTTGATTTTCTTGATAAAACTTGCACTAAAGACGATATATTTATTATATTTAAACAAATATTATACCATACGAATATACCCGATGACTACTCTCTCATTAATAAAAATGGACTATAAGATTCCGTTTCACATAAAAGTGGCTTTCCACGGCCCGTGTTTTTGCAGGCCGGGCCGCGTCAGCTCGCGCACTGGGAAGACGGTCGCCTGAGGTGGCGCGAGGAGGTGCGACGGATCAGCAGAGAGTCGGTAACTTCAAAGGCGCGAACCAAAAACAAGTTGCAATCACCAAACCCGAGTTCTAGTACACACAAAAATATGTAAACATAGGTTTTGAAAAGGTACATGGGTACAAACACGCAGCGGTAAGAGTTTCGCCTGAAGTCCGTTCCGACCTACGCGTCACCAGTTCTCCGGTCGCGGCGCGGCCTGGCCTCTAAAATTACGGGCCGTGGGAAGCCACCTTAAGAGGATCCCACTAGAAGTCTAGAAGCTGCACATAACAATATCTGAACATCAATATCGGTCAAAGCCTAAAGCTGCATCGACATTAAGCAGATCGACAGGGTCGATCGGCAAATCTCATTCGACACGTTCGTCCACATTGTCAGTGTAATCTGGACGTGTTTACCGACATACATCGCCGCGCCATTATCAAAGCTTTTTTGCTTCATTAAAATTTTTAATTATGAGTGATACAGAAGATGCTGTAATGGCAGTTGCTGCTGCAATTATCATTGCAGTTGTTGGAAGCCAGCAACAGCGTTTTCGTCGCCTCCGAAGATTTTGTGTACGACCCAGCCTCGTCAATGGTAGGAAAAAATATCATTGCTCTTCATTCCGATTCATATTGAAATACAAAAAAGATACACAAAATTAACCAAAATCACTACGTTTAGGAAATGTTGAACAACATGCTTTGCTCGACTTCCTTTTATTCGTACCGACTTGGTTCGGGTTGCATTCGATTCGACCCAACATGGATCGACAATGTCGGGCGACATTCAACACTGGATCGGCATTGTCGATCGCCCATGTCGATTGACACTATTCGACATAATGTGGACGCAGCTTAAGACCTAGCAGCGATGAAACAATCGACAACATTTAGGAGCAGATTACGAAAGGCGCGCTAAAATCCCAAACGGTGAAATCGTGCATAAGTACTATAATAACTTCATTAGACTACTGAGGACTTATAATGAATGAATATCTTGGTAAAAACATGCCACTAACGGTTATCAAAGACGGATGGATTCATACAGAAAAAACTTGTATAAATTATTATACATTTATAAATAATTAGTCCATTTTGCGCATAGCTAACAAAAAATAAGACAGTAATTTAAATTAATATACGTTGATGATACATTTAGAATTGCTTTGAACGACTCAATTAAAATTTGAAATATGCATTAATTAGTAAGAGTCCGAGTATATAGAACATAATTTACGATCGTAAACATCACAGAATTTAGTTTTTACATTGGGAAGAACCACCGTATATTTTGCAATTACACGTGTTGTAAGACTTCATAAATCACACTTACTGCCTTTAAGTCATAACCTTCGGAAACTACGTTAAATTTAGTGGCTATAAATTGTAGATGTAGGGGTTATAAGAACACTTTTATATTTGCGTTTATCGCTTTTTGGTGGGTCAATAATTTTTTACACATTTCATTATAATCGATTGTACAATATTATCTAAGGAAAGGATCGAAGAGCAGTTTCACAGGCAGCAGTCACCCAGGAACATGTCGATGATTCACTTGAACTAATCCAAGAAGATTGACATGTCACATATCAAGAAATTGGGAGAGTTCTCTGTAAAAAAATTGCATCTGTTGACGGAAGAATAGAAAGCAATTATAAGCAATTGGTGTCTAAAAACTCTAAGCCGGCTTAACGGAGAAAACTCAAAAAAAGTATGTTTGTATGAATGTTGGGGTGACATTCGCTAAGACCTAAAAGATATATTGTGCCCGCTTACCCCTACCTAGTTTCTGAGGAAAATCTTGTCCTAGTTCCCGGAGAAAACTTAGGATATCTGCATGCTTTAATCTAGATAAATGTTCCTCTTTTATCCAATAATCTCCTAGGTTTTGTGCCCTAGGAATCTGTATTGCTGTGCAATTCGCAAGTATGTGGATAGAGGTTTCTTCTTCCATGCCACATTATGTAGATTCTTCTTCCTCCACTAAATGTCTGAAAAATGATAATAAATGTGATGTATGTTATCTCGGGTTTTTTATTTTTCATTTATATTGTTTTACTGGTTTATTATTTTGTTATTTGGGGCCCCTGGAACCCCGGAGCCAAGGGCTAGAGCCCATATGTCCGGCCCTGTTAGGATAATTTCGATTCAAACGAGTCAATTGTTATAGCTATAATTTAATTTTTAATTAATACGATTAGAAACATGATATGCGATCAATTTAGTGTGTACGATTCACAATTGCAAATGCTGAAAATAAAATATAGCAATCGTTTTAATGAATGTCCCAATTAGTGTCCGTACTAGAAAATTTATAGCAAGTGCAAATAGACTAACAGTTACAGTTGTTGCCAAAACAATTAAGTCGGATCTGAATCACTTTATTTATTATTTGTAAAATTACTGGAGGAATGATTGTATACTATAAAGATAGCGTAAGCGATATACACAGACCACACAACTGGTTTAGCAAATATTTGTAATTATTCCATAAATAAATAAGTGTTTAAATGAGAAATATAACCCACTGTATCTCAGAGACTATGTCATACAGCTTGGAGAAAAAAAAATCTGTATTACAAACTACAGTTTGGCAAATTCCCCCGAAAGTGTGAGCGTCCCACTGCATGTGCGTACCGTAGAGTGAGAGCGCATTCGGAACGCAAAGGATAACCTCCATCGCTCGGAATATGCTTGTTTATAGGTACAATTCATTCAATGGTACACAGATGGCTCAAACGGGATAGGAGTGCTCGGGCCAGGAACCAAACAATGAAAGCTTGGGAAAACCTCAAGTATCTTTCAAGCGGAAATCCACGCCATAAGAAAGTGCGCCCAGTTCTATATTGATTAAGGATACAGAAGACAAAGGATTATCATAGTGTCGGATAGTCAAGCAGCCATTAAAGCACTGAGCTCTTGTGTAATCAGTTCCAAAATGGTGTGGGAATGCCTAGACAAACTCAATGAACTAGGCGAGAACAATATAGTCACCTTACTATGGATTCCTGGACACACTGGAATAGAAGGAAATGAAATAGCAGATGAACTAGCAAAAAGAGGGTCTTAAATACCTTCCTGGGGCCTGAACCCTTTTGCGAAATCAGTCCCAATGTAATATTGGAAGAAATAGGTAAAACCGAGAAAAAGAGAAGAGCTGACCATTGGAAAGATCTAGTAGGGCTTATACAATCAAATACTCTTCTGGATGACTACAACCTGTTGAGATCAAATGAATGCGTGAGTCAAAGTTAATCAGGGATCCTAACGGGACATTGTCGCCTGAATGGGCACCTGAAAAAGCTCAAAATAGTGGAGGAAGAAGAATGTAGATTTTGTGGCATGGACGAACAAACCACCTGGGAGATTACTGGATAGAAGAGGAACATTTACCTAAGTTGAAGCCTGCAGACATCCTAAAATTCCTCCGGGAAATAGGACTGACTAAGCTACTAATTTCTGAGACTCTCCTCAGAAACTAAGGAGGGGTAAGGGGGGACAATAGATCTTTTTGGTCTCACTAAATGTCACCCCAAAATACATACATAGATACAAGGTACAATTGGAGGCACAGATACACAGATATTAGGTAGTAACTTTAACTAACTATTTTCAAGTTGTCTACTCTACCGCTATAGGGCTAAGTTCCCAATAATAACACAATCAGTTTTCTCTAATTAATGTACATACCAAAAAGAGCACGAAATCTAAGTATTTTCAATCAATTGTTTTGTTTCCAATTTTTTCGGAAATCTTCGAATGTATTAATGTAAGCAATGTATCCTAAGACATTTATTTCATCTATTTCTTCACCGCATTGTAGAATTTTTTCAGGTTGAACAAAATTGGTTTAAACAAATTTTGTAATGCTCTTTTGTAAAAATTTTGTCACATCCATCTTTAGTGCTTCATCTTTACATTCACCATCTTTAGTGTGAAATACTACTTAGTAGCCTTCAAAAGTAGCCACTGTTTCTTCAAATAACTAATTTAGATCCAAATAATCCCAATCGTGAAAAAAATAAAATTATTAGATACGGCTAATCTGATATAATTGCCGGTCACTATTTTCCTCGATACAAGCGCCATCGTCAACTGAAACCCGTCTCATTGACAAAAGCCCGTCCACTCTCCTCGAATCCTTAGTTAAATGATACTGATGTAAACTACGTCTCTTAAATAAACATTAACTTTTACTGCCGTACCTTTTTTTGTCAAGAAAAGATGCCCATCGCGGTCATTTAGTTGTTAAAGGTGTTATAATTGGTCTAAACACGAACTCTGGCGTCAGTCTGGCCAGACAGCAGGACCAAGTAACTCGCGATCGCATCATCTTAACATTACACTATCCTGTGCCTGATCATGGGCGTTTGTAAAGGATAATTATATTTTTACTGACGTTCCACTGGATTTGATTGATTTTCCCCAAAATATCTGTTCAAATGAAAAATTAAAGACAATTTGGATAACCTCGAAATAGGTGAGATTATTATCAGACCTTCGACAGATTTGTTATTAATTTGAAGCGAAAACAACATCAAACTAGTAAATATACATACATCCCGTGAAGTATATAAGTCCCGCAGGATTTTTATCAATTTATTAACTTTTCGCATGAAATTATGAACAGTTTTGATCGGTTTCTACAGCCTCTTATGCCTAGTTGTCGATGCTGACAGTTTATTATCAAAATGGATATGGAAGAATCAGCAAATATCCAGCTCTTTTCTGTCGTTGCTGCCAGAAAACAAAAGCATCATGATGTGCGAGTGAGTCTGATACTTGGCAACTGCAAATTTTTTTCTTCCTTAATAGCAGTTGATAATTTTTACCCCGAATCCAATATTTTTGAAGATGAAGATTTTAGTTCGTTACATAAAAGTAATATTATAACAATAAACTACAAATAAATTGCAATCGACCCAAAAAACTGTCAAATAAAATTAATAAAACGACTGCTGCCAAGAATATTTCGCACATATTGAATATAAATTTACATATATTAACATAGCTGCATACCGTTTAGTTGGGTTATTGTCGAAGGGAACAGCGTACACGACTTCATATTTAATAATTGACGACCTAAGGAGGTGTTGGGGAACAACAGTTACGACCCTCGCAGATGTTGTCTATGGCTTCATAAACATACTGGATATGCTAACTACATATGTCGAATATATTATTGGAAAGTATTGCTTAACCTCAAACAGTTAACTGAGCTCGTATATTTTTTAATCATTGTTCAATTCATTCACGAGGATAACACTTATTCGTAAATGTAGAAGAGGGACATCGGAAGGGAGAGAGATATGGGAACATAATTTGACTAAACTGTGGACGGACAAACGACATTTTATACTCCTTCTAATCTCAATGAGAAAACTTTCTCTTAGTTCAGTTAGTTTGTGACATTCTTAGGAAGGTAGAAAGGCAATTGTTGAAAACTATAATTGATTTACACAAATCCAGCAAATTAAATGGATAAACTGGAATATTACTCGGCTTATCCAGATATAGGTTTAGAAATATTGTCCAATTGTATAAATCGAATGAACATGTGCTCAAAAGCCTCGGTAAGTTAGGTTATGTGAGGTTGAGGGCGACCCTGGGAAGTTGGCGTCGAAGAAATATTTGGCGATGACCAGGAAAAACCTACGTGCACACCTCTATGCAGGATGTGTGAACAGGAAGATGAAACTGTCAGGTATGTCTTTTGCGAGTGTCCGGAGTTATCGTCAATATAAGAGAGTGTGTGCTCAGTGAGTCTTGGCCTACACCTTCCGATATAAAGGAGATGTCTCCTAGTGACCTGTCCACCTTCCTGGGAAGAACAGGATGGACAATGACCTAGGAAGCCAACTCCTCGGGAGAATGTACCATGGGTCACATGTGGCCTAAGTGCTGTGAGCCTACAATCGCCCTCCCTACTTTACAGATACAGATACAAACCTCGGTATGTTGAAAGACTAGTCAAAATTATTAAGTCTAATATGCGTGCCAACTCAGGAAAGCTGTGTACTCTGGAGTGAGGTTGCTGGATGACTTGTGGCAGGTGTAGGTACATGTCATGCAGAAACCTAAAAGTAGAATTTGGTACTTACAAGATAAGCTTTTTGAGTTCAGACTAAAGTAGCAATTTTTTCCATTATTGAGAGAACAGAACATGAAAGAACAGAAATGACAGAGTTTGAAATGTGCCAAATTGGGAAAAGGAGAGAAAAGGAGTATGGTACATTAGAGTTTGATTTGAAGTTTGTGTTAGTGATAGCCGGAGCAGAAGCAAAAATGTAATGATTCGCCTAAAAATCATATCAAATAGATGTAGGAGCAAAAAAATAAGAGATATAAATGGACGAGCCGTGCGTGCTCACTTCAAAAAATGTTGGATCGGCGAGCTATTTTTTTTTCTATTTTTATTGCCGCAGCTTGTAAATGAAAACATAAATATTACCGATTAATAAAATACGGATGCAATTTGAGGCATTAATGTTGTACAAAATTTATTTGCATTCATTTACAGACTATGAATATGACAAGTCGATAGAAAATGAACACGTTTTATTTGGAAATAAAATGAGTTTTATGAGCCGGTCTGCACCAATGTCACTTTTAATAAAAATTCCACATATTGGCGTTAACCGGGAAAAATTAATGATACAGGAAAGGTTTAACGACTACATGCGATATCAATTAAGGTATCTGTGAAATTATTCAAATACAGTGTCCAGAAAATGTCCAAACGCAAACTATAGATATCTATCCTAATTTATCTTTATCCAAAATATTTTAGATGCTAGCAGCATTATAAGATTACGCTGTTAAGTCAGTGTTCCTGATTTGATAAGTTGGGAGGGTGGGACAGCCCCACAGCACCTTTGCTCTTTGTGCATCCTCCTGGAAATACGTCAACTAGCCGATGATTTTAACATAGTTGATAAAGTGCACAAAATGAACTTATGCCACATGCCAGGTGTTAGCCTAAGCTCTCGAACACGGATTGAAAAATGGATGATAGAGATGAGCAATCAAAAAGGATATGCTCTACCCTTTCATCTTCCTTTTCTCAGCCTGCACTCATTGCTTGGTTAATTTACATTATTTAATTTCCAACCACCTTTTTTTGAACACATTATTCGAGCACCATTTTGAGCTGCTGCTTTACAAACCAAAGCATGAACCGTGCGGTTATCTTTAGACTTGGACTTGGTGTTCGTCGGGATTGGTGATGGTAACATATTAGTACTGACTCTGATATGATTCGCCGTCTCTTCAGAGCCAGTAGTGTTTCTCTGTTATCTGTATGGATACAAGGATTTTTTTCCCGAGATGTTTCTACCGGAATTTTTTTTTGCAGCTATGAAGATGCTATTCAGGTCATTCAGACAGTGCTTGAAGATTATTTGAGTAAAACGTTTAGGCAAACTGAATGAACTAGGCGAGAACAATATAGTTACGTTACTGTGGATTCCAGGGCACACTGGAGTAGAAGAAAATAGCAGATTAACTAGCAACACCCTTTTGCAGTATCAGCTCCAATGTAACATTGGAAGAAATAGGCAAAGCTGAAAAAGAGAAGATCTAGCCATTGGAAATATTTAGTAGGGCTTAGACAATCAATAATTCTGTTGGGTTACTACAACCCATTGAGATGTAATGGATGCATAAGTCCAAGTAAAACTGCACCAAGAGTTTCAACAGAAATTCAATAAGAGGAAGGAGAAAGCAGACCGCGGGAAGAAAAAATGTAGGGGATGGATAGAGGGTGTTACAGATGAATCTAGTGGAGAGCATGATTAAGAGAGAGAAGGCATATGAGAGGTAGGAGTGATAGAAGGGAGTAGATGACGGAGAGTGTGTGAGGGACCGCTGCCAGCCTTGAAGTTTGCTAGAGTGATTCCGGAGCGGGAGTAACGGCGAGTTTGAGGTGGGTTTGGTTGGTAGGCATTCCTTGGGAATGAGTCCAACACTATCTGGGTACTGGTTAGGAACCATTCGAAAAGAGTTTCAACGGGATCCTAACGGGATCGGCTGAATGGGCACCTAAAAAAGCTCAAAATATTGTAGAGAGAAGAATGTAGATTCTGTGAAACAAGAAACCTCCATCCACATACTTGCGAATTGCACAGGAATTAAGAATCCTCTGGCACAACACCGAGAAGATTATCGATTAGAAGAGGGATCTTCACCAAAGTTAACGCCAAATGTCACTCGAATACATTTCAACGTGATCCAATAGCAATCAGTACCAGCCGGCTTTTCAATACGAATGAGTAAATATTTTTCATAAAGCAACGAACCATAAAACAACTTCAAGTTCCATAAAACTTGGAATTATGTAAACAAGTATAATAAATTCGAAATAAAGAAGCGACATTTAGTTAAATCACCAATAAACGATACAAGGCACGTTCACAGCTATATCTTAACGACTTTTGCATCAGATTTAACACCAATTAAAATAAAGAGTAAGAAAAAAAATATTATTCAGACTACTGTGGCGTCAGCGGCCATCTTTATATCGAGTCCACCTTGTTAACAAGACGATTTTTTTTAGAACAGGTTGGCAGTAGGTGTGGTCGAACTTCGGATAAAACTCCGCCTTTAGTCAGTGGTAATCGAAACCAAACACTTGTTTGGACTGTACCTACCTGTGTTTAATTTAATGAAGTATATTATATCACGCCAGTATACAATGTCGGGCGGTAAACTGGATCACTTGTACTCGATATCAGATTGGAGGTAAACGCTAAAACAATTAAATAAAAAAGATAATAATTTAGTTTATTAACAATATGGAAATTAGTATTTTTGTACACATTATAAACATAAAAGTAGCATCAACTCTAAAACAAATACTGGTATTTCAAGAGAAGCAATACGCACTCTGGTGGCTCTGAGGTAAACTAGTTTCAGCCACATTGTTTTCTAACCACACTTTCGTATCGTCTGTTTATCATTGATTTTCATCAATATGTGCCTTTCTTTAAACCGTGATCTTCCCCTACTTGTTGTTGGCTACAAATGTCATATAATAATGATCATTGTTTTGTGCCACAGTGCAATCCCCGTACCAAAAGAGACACTGAAAAGAAATTTACTAGGTAGGTACTGCAAACGCCGAACGTTATGGCTAGCCCGCCTCGATGCGCACAAACTCATTTTTTATGTTACCTCCCACTACAGTTCGTGCGAGACATATACACGCTCTGTACAGAGGCGTTGTCCTCTAATTCTGTTGGTGCTTGGCATTGTCTGAATAATTTTTGTGGTATAGGTACGACACTGCCCGACAAAGGGGCTTATCGTAATCCGATAGTAATTTGGTTGGGAGAATCTATATCTGCGCGATAGCTCGCCATCATGTTTGGAACTTGCAGTACACTATTAAGAGTACAAACCATACAAGCTAACTAGGAATCTGTATCTGTAGAGTAGGGAGGGTGAGTGTGTAGGCTCACAGCACTTAGGCCACATGTGACCCATTGTACATCCTCCCGAGGAGTTGTCCTCCTAGGTCATTGTCCATCCTGTCCTTCTCAGGAAGGTGGACAGGTCACTGGGAGACATCTCCTTTATATCGGCAGGTGTAGGCCAAGACTCACCGAACACCGAACTCTTATTGACGATAACTCCGGACACTCGCATAAGACATGCCTGACAGTTTCATCTTCCTGTTCACACATCCTGCATAGAGGTGTGTCCACTAGCCCCATAGTATGGAGGTGTTTCCTTAGTTGACAGTGACCAGTCAGAAATCCTACTGTTAAACGTAGGTTTTTCCTGGTCATCGTCGCCAGCTTCCCAGGGTCGACCAGGGTGATCCTGGCAATCCTGCATCTTTTGATTCCATCCCATCTCTTGAGGGATTGAGCATGGGTGTAACGTTTGGCTACTTCCGCAATTGTCGAAGTCGTTAGGCCGTAGGTGTCACTGGGTCCTAGAATTTTCAGTCCAGCGGCTTCCCTGGCTAAAGAATCAGCAGTGCGATTTCCTTTACCCCTGTCGTGCCCTTTAACCCACCTCAGGATAATATTGTTATCTGCCGAGGACTCAGCTAAATCTTGGTGGCACTCTAGTACTAGCCTCGATATAACACGTTGTCTGTTCAAGGCTAATAGGGCTAACTAGGAATTAATATATCAATAATTTCTGTTATTCAGAAGTCAGAAGAAATTAATAGAAGATTAACAAAAGGAAACAGGAGCGCAGGAGCACTATTGAAGACATTTGAATCGGAAACGTTTATATAAAGAAAAACAAAAAAAATACGATCAAAAGATACTAGATATATGGAAGAGGAAAATACTCAGCAGCAGTATATATGTGGGGGAAGGAACGTAGAAGATATATGGATCAGAAGAGCAAATCAGGAGCTCATGAAATTATATGTAAGCTATCCGATATCGACAGTGGAAGGTCCGCAGCGTATGAGATACCTACATAGAGCACATAGAGAGACTTGCAAATTACAGAGCAACAAAAGAAGTATTAAGAAGAAGATCTAGATGTGAAAGAAAGGGGAGAAGATCAAAAAAGAAGTGGATAGAAGCAGTAGAAAAGAACCTACAACTACGCAGATAGGAAGAGGTGGCAAATAATAAAGAAGAATGGAGTGAAATAGCAACCAATTGCTGAGGAGAGCTCGGAATACTATGTTTCCTACTTTATTTAAAATAGATGTTCAATAAATCCTGAGAGCTTGAGAAGAAAGGATGAAAGTGGATAACCAGTATATGACAAGCCTTTATTTCGCAAAAACCTGTTATAATTCTCAGCTATAATGCTTCCAAAGTGGGAGCAGCTCTACTGAAGGTTCATTGATAAAGGTTTCCCTTGGGATGATAGTTTCTTTCATTTCCTGACACTAAGGTGAATTTTAAATTATTCCCTACAGAGCAACAAAAGAAATACTCAGAAAAAAAACTGGATGTGAAAGAAAGAGAGGAAGACCAAAAAAAAAGTGGATAGAAGCAGTAGAAAAGGACCTAGAGATACGCAGTTGTAAAGAGGTACTTCCTTCTTTCCTTCAAATAATGTATGTACTGAGAATTTGAAAGGGATGGATAAAATTTGACCAGTATTTGACAAACTTTTATTTCGCAGGAGCCTGTTATAATTCTCAGCTAATGCTTGAAAAGTGGGAGCAGCTCTACTGTACGTTCATTGATAAAGGTTTCCCTTGGGATAATAGCTTTTTCATTTCCCTGACATAAGGGTGAACTTAAAGTTATTCCATACAGTTAACGTCTCCAGTTCTCAAATGCTATCTCATATCAGTCTAGACTCATTTTCTGGCTGGAGATAACTTGGAGTAGCTAGCTCTTTGACAGGACTTGGATCTGCTTGTCAACAAATATTTTGGGAACAAATCATAAAATATGAATAACTCTTTTAATTTTTTTATAACAATAATCAATAATCTTTATTTAGTTAGTTGTTATTATAACTTTATCAAAAAAAACCTCGTATCGACATAACCAGTATACACTGCTCTTAAGTAGCTGTGGTAACTATAACTAAAGAAGCCGATAACAAGATTTGTTTACATTATGTGGGATTCACGATATTGACTTTCTAGTTTTATACTTTAATCAATTTATTGCGTGCCTTCCTACATTCCTGTAACGACTTATGAGATTAGATTACGTAAGTCGACTATTTTCTATGTCTATTTCCGATATCAATGAGCTGAGGTCGAATGTAATTTTATATTTTAGTTACAATGAAGTTTTAAACTAAGCCAGAGATTAAAAACTGCTGGAAAATGCTTCATTGCAATAATAGAAAAATATACAGCAAGTTAAGCAGCATTTTTTTCAATATTCACGAATCAGAGTTAGTTTATTAGCTTAGAACTTTATTACCAGCCATCAATATTCAGCCTGTAATTTATATATTTTCCAATCAGCTATTAGTATTGGTGCTGACACGTATATTAACCGATTTAAATTTATCATAATCTCAAATTTATATGTGGTGTAAACTACTTAAGTCGAGTGTGTCGACGAGTTCCAAAATCTCACCAAAAGTGTTTAGCGATAGCTGGGAAACGTTGATAAGTTGTTTGGTGCTACTGACATCTTCCACGCCTTTGAATCGAGTACTCAAATTTAATGACCTGTGAAGATATATATTTTCTAAACATTTGTTTCTTTTCATTTTGGGGATGTATTTCTATATCGGACGTATATGAATAATATGTTTTTTGATAATATTCTTCATCAACTGAAGGAAAAGAACGTGGTTTTTAAGAAATTGAACTGTAAAGCAGACCCCGTTTGCCAATTTAAGAAGAAAAAGAAGATACAATAAAGTTGATATAATAATGAACATAAAAAGTATATATATGCTTGGGAAGTGGGGCATGAAATTCAATGGGATTCGACAAAATTAGAAATTGATCAGACCCTTACAGAAAGAACCAAATTGAGCGTAACAGCAATAATAGAATTATTAAAATTATGTATAACAAAAACATATTTTCAATTCAATAATGATTTTTATGAACAGAATTTCGGTCTTGCCATGGGCTCTTGTCTCTCACCAATTTTGTCGAATATTTACATGGAACATTTTGAAGCCGAAATAGTAAATAATCAAAAATTAAAACCAATTGTCTGGTGGAGATATGTAGATGACATCTTCGCAATATGGCCTCATGATTTAATATCTCTTAATGATTTTTTAAAAAATATAAATGAAGGAGAGGAATCTATAAAATTTGAAATTGAAATTGAAAATAACAATTTTTTGCCATTTTTAGATGTTCTTATTAATAAAACATCTATAGGGTATGAAACGAGTGTATACCGCAAACCAACACACACTAATAGATATTTGAATTTTGACTCTAATCATTCTATAAGCGTTAAAAAAGGTATAGTGAAATCTTTATACGATAGGGCCAGAATCATTTGTTCTAGTGATGATCAATTTACAAAGGAGAAAACTTTTTTAAAAGATGTTTTAAATAACAATAATTACCCTGCAGAATTTGTAAATAAGGAGATTAAGCATATAGAGATGGGCTCATTGTTAATACCCCATAACAATAATATTAATAATTCAGCTAACATAATTTTTAGGAACTTAACAATACCGTATGTTAAGGGTTTATCGGAAAGAATTAAAAAAATTGGTAACCAATTCAATATTAGAACTAGTTTTAAATCGAACAATACATTGAGATCAATACTAACAAAAACGAAACCAAAGAATGAAGAACAATCTTCAAAAAACTGCATATATCAAATATCATGTGAATGCGACAAATTTTATTTAGGTGAAACATCTAGACCATTGAAAGTACGAATAAACGAACACAAAAAATATATCAAAGATAGGGAATTCTTTAAGTCAGCTATTTGCAAACATGCTTGGGAAGAGGGTCATCAAATTCAATGGGATTCATCGAAAATAATATTAAAAGAACCCAATAATAAAAGACGGAAAATCAAAGAAAGTGCTTTAATATAACTAAATGCAGATAAATGTGTAGCTAGTATTTCAGCCGAATGTAGTCAAATTTGGTTACCAATGTTAGAAAGAGAAATTTCCAATAATCAATTACCTGCGTTATCAGGATAGCATCATAAGTTTTTATCCAGGTTTTCTTATGATTTATAATTTGAATAGTTGTTAATCGATACACATTTCAATACACAAAATCACAAAACTGAGTATGCATATTTCAAAAACTTAAATATTCATACACAAAAAAACTATCAAGAAACGCGTTTTATTAACAACATTTCCAATATAAGCGAAAAACGCGCTATCCCAATAAAAACCGTTCCTGGAACGTGCACTTCACTGGATTCCATTTCTAGTAGACTATCATATCGTTGGAATGTCAAAAAATGAAATATTTCATTTCACATTTTACCACAGATATGATCTACTATGAATGGACCTTAATAAAAATTTGATAACAAAATTTTGCAGTCTTAAACTTCAAAATAATTTTTGATTGTCTAGTTGTAAAATTTTTTCTGTTGTGTCAGTTAGGGATAAAAAATTACTTAATTTCTACTTATTTTTTCTTGACAACGGTAGCTGGAACGCTACCGAAACGTTGAAGTAAAGAATTTAAAAATATTGTGGTTTAATTTCCCAAAAAATTAAAAAAAGAATGAATAATATACCACAAGGAACATACAGAAGATATTTAGACAAAAATAATATTGAAAGAGCCCAATATTAAAGTCGAAAAATCAAAGAAAGTGATTTAATACAACTTAATGCAGATAAATGTGTAGCTAGTATTTCAGCCGAATGTAGTCAAATTTGGTTACCAATGTTAGAAAGAGAAATTTCCAATAATCAATTACCTGCGTTATCAGGATAGCATCATAAGTTTTTATCCAGGTTTAATTATGATTTATCATTGAAATAGTAAAGTTGTAAATCGATACACACTTCAATTCACAAAATCACCAAACTGAGTTATACATATTTTGAAAACAAAAGTAATCAAACACAAAAAAGTAACAACAAACGCGTATTAACAGCATTTCCAAAATAAGCGAAAAAAAAAAGCGCTATCCCAATAAAAACCGTTCCTGGAACGTGCACTTCACTGGATTCCAATAATTCCATTTCTAGTAGACTATTATATCGTTAGAATGTCATAAAATTAGTATATTAAAGTATAAGTGGATATTAAGGTCTTTAAAACACTCGCGATTTTTGGAGCACGACGGCAAGGCCGGAGTGCTCGAAATAGAGCAAGTGTTTTAAAGACCAGTTATCCACGAATACTTAATAAATTTAACATTGTTAAATTTCGTTCGAATAAAAGTTTTGACGTTACAAACTACTCCTGTCAGATCAATAATAAAAAAATTGACATTTAGACATGATTTAGACCATAGATTTAGACTTCGTTTCTCGAGTTGTTGATGTTGCCACGGTAACTTTAAAGCACGCGCGTGCTAAAAAGTTCGATTTAAACACGCTGAGGCGTGCTTTAAATAGGTAAAATGGTTCACCAATAAAAAAAATAGTTATTTGTGTATCAAGGCAGTAAACTGATTCTTTATCGGACGAGTCTGCAATTATGAGACGAGCGAGAGAAGCGAGCGAGGCAAATAACAGGCGAGTCCGATAAAGACACTTTACTGACGTGGTGCATACACAATTTTATCGCCAACTGTTGAGAATTCAGGATATAGAAAACTGAGGTATATTTCATTGCATTTTATTATGACAAAGTAAACAGCACTTATAGAACAAATCTACTTATTATTTGTTATATTTAAATTGAAGGTACACCCTGAAGCATTACAAAAGTTAATTCCTGAAGTCAAAGGAGTTCCAACAATAATTTGTTTTAAATAAATAGCAAGAAAACTATCATGGAGCCGTAATAGTGAGAAGCGTGACACTGACAGATGATTTTCGAGTAATGTCAAAGTCAAAATACTTAACCAGACGCATATGTCACTTTACCAGACGCATGTGTCACTTTAACAGACGCATATGTAAACTGTTTGTTTACTTCCGGAAATCAATCTGATTATTTTTTTCACTTGTCAAAATCTGACATTTTGGTGGTTTTAACCAATAGCAATACATCATTCTAGCCAATCATTCGGTATTATACTGATAATTCTGCTTCCTCATCGATAAAACCTTGTTTACATCGAAACGTCAATATTTTACTTTGAATTTGTCATTATTGACAACTAAAAGTGCTTCGAAGTTTATTGAAAAATGAACACAAACCGATTGAGTGCCATCACCCAAGAGAATATTAAACATTCAGGTAATACAAAATTTTAAATTTATGAAAAAAATAATCTTCCCAAATACAACTCGCTCTTCAAATTTTATCACATAATTTTTTATTTTCATCACTCAAACTTGTTTATTTGAGGCAAAAACATTCAAACAAACCGAATTTAGATAAAATCCCTCGTCCTGACGGACTCGTGATTTTATCAATCGGTTTGTTTTCATATTCTTGCCAAATAAACAAGTTTTCGTGAAAAAGAAAAAATTATCGATAAAATTTGAAGCACTCGTGGTATTACCTTTGATAATCATTGATGGCTTTACTGACGGTTGGCGATAAAATATTTTATTTCACATTTTACCAGAGGTGTGATCTACTATGAATGGACCTTAATAAAATTTGACAACAAAGTTTTGTAGTCTTACACTTCAAAATATTACCTATTGATTGTCTAGCTGTAACATTTTTTCGTTGTGTCAGATAGGGACCAAAAATTATTTCATCACTAGTTAATCTTGACAACGGTAGCTGGAACGCTACCGAAACGTCGAAATAAAAAATAAAAAACATTATAGTGGTTTGATTCCAAAAAAAAGAGAAAAAATAATAAGTAAAGCCACAAGAAACGTACAGAAATTAATTGAACTTGAAATTCCGAACTATTCATTTTTGACACATTATGTCCAGTACCGCTCCAATGGCCCAAAATTATCTTTGATTTTCGAGTTCTTAGCCATGGTACGTTAGAATTTGAGAGATTATCTGTTTCTATTGGTATTTTTTAATGAAAATGCCTTTAATTAACAAAACTGGCAATT
>CAJUYH010007729.1:0-16873 GCA_910591685.1 Galerucella tenella | reverse complement strand
CCATAATGAGCTTCCTTATGTCATCAAAATTGAGTGACATAACGTTGACATTATGACATGCCATCAGATAAAAAATATAATATGCCTGCTGATTTTGTACTGGATTGTTTTACGTAATCCATACTTACTAAAACAATCGAGTAATGAAAGTGCTCAATTAATAATAATCACATTGTTGTATTACTATTAATATTCTATTTAAATCGCTATTAATTACTATATTTCAGCTCCATAATTGTGGTAGGTGAAATAGTTATACCAACACCCAAAAACTTTTTTTTCTGAGGTACCTAATTGATAATTGATTTTTTTGGTTACTGTTTTTAACACCAATATAATTTTCATTGTTAAAATAAAAATGTTTTATAGCTCCACCTACAGCAATCAGCTTTTAAATATTTCTTGCCTCGAATCTACTTCACTGGAATAAACAACCTGGAAAGTTGTCCATGGTCTCTGTTCAACTTTCCAAAATTTTCCGGTTTACACAAGGAAATCTTTAAAACTTTCAAAGAAATTCCCCTCTCATAGTAGTTCAAGATCATTCGCGTATACCCTTAACCCCCGAAATGGAGTAAAGAATCGACGCATCAGCTTTGACGTCTCCAGGGCGGAGCGTCTCGACGCACTGGTAGCGTCGACCACGCCCATCAGAAAGAAATGGCAGGGTAGTGAGAAGCTAAAAAATTCCGCTAGAGGGCTTTTAAAATCATGTGTAATTCCAAAAGTACATGGCGGACCACACTTTAGATTGTTTTAACTTGTTTAAATAAACATTCGCGTGAAGTGATTCCTTTGGCAAATTTCGATCATCTGGATTTTCGTGTTTGAGTGCGTAACTCAAGGGTTCTGCGGGAAAAATGGGTAAAGTTTAATGTTTATAATGATTTTTGCTTCATTCGCTTTATTTTTATTCAAATGCTTGTAATAAAGCTGCTTAAGTTGATTATTTCAGCGTAACGGGAGAAAAGTATAACCTCCGCTCTTTAATGTAATTGCCAATAAGATGTAATTTATTGAATATATGGAAAATTGCATAAAACATGAAGGTTTTTTGCAGTAGAAACTTCCCTACGCGTCGAGAACTTTTTGGAAAATAAAATAGTAATGCATGAAATATAATTCTTTCCACAGCAACAAACTTGTTATCAAAAATTTCTAGAGAAAATATATTTTAAAGACTAGAAACTACAAAAAAACATACACGTTGCAGCGGCTTGTTAATTGTTTCAGCATATTTGCTCTGATAAGAACAGTTTTACAGTGATTGAATAACGCAAAAGTAAAGAAACATCGGAGATAACCACAAAAATTGCAGAAATGTCAAAATTTTACCTGGTGAACCAATAAACGCGGCAACAGTGTGCACTAAATTATGAAATCAAAAATCTACATTATATTCAACCTTGAAGTTGTGATGCGTTTCGCTAACACACTAGCTTTTTCAAACGAATGAAGGTATAATGAGAAATTTTCAATTTATACAGTGCCTTAATACGGATTATACGGATATTTAACAATGAAATTATAATCTATTTACAAGGAAATGAAATGAATTTGTCTGAATATGGGATTAACTAAAGTATTTAACAAGTTTACCTGGAAACTCATTCACAACAATCCTACAGGAACCTTTCTAGGTAAAAAGGTTTAATAAGGGAGAATTGTTAATATCAAGTTGGTCGTTAAGAAGATTATCTGAATATTTGTTCTTATTTATCTCTAGGGCTTCTAAAAGATTTAATTTGAAGGATTCAGGTTCTATATATGCAAAATCTCAAAATTTGTATCGAAAGAGTGTTGGTTTGCTAATAAATGATTTGAATAGTTGGAATCTGATTTTTGGTTGTCATAACTACGTTTGTGTTCTGAAATTCTAGTTTTAAAATTCCTAAAAGTTCTACCTATATAAATTTTATCACAGTCGTCATTACCACATTTTAATTTATAAACTCCTGATTTATTTAGTTTTGAAGATTTGGATTTGTTCTTTTTAATGAATTTGGATAAATTGTTGTCGGTTTTGAAGCAAATATTCAAGTCTAAAATTTCTAAAAATGATTTTATTTTTAAGGATGGTATTCCAAGGTAAGTTAAGCTTTTAAATTGGTTATTTTTGTTTTTATCAGAAGGAAATACTTGTTCTAGAGTATGTTTTCGTATCTTTTTATTTATGATGTCAATTAAATTTGGATCGTAATTATTATTAACCGGTATTTGTTTTATTATATTTAGTTCTTTATTGTTATTGTCAATATTCAATGGAACTGTTAAAAGTCTATATATTATACTATTGAAACCTGCTAATTTATGACTGATTGGGTGGACTGAACTATTATGAATTGTAATGTCTGTATGTGATGGTTTGTGAAATATAGAAAAGTCATGCCTATTATTTATATTTGAAATTGTAAGATCTAGAAAGTTTATGGACTTATTTTGTTCAATTTCTACTGTAAATTTGATATTTTTATGATGGACTGACATCAGCAAAGACAGCAAACGAATGATATAATACAAAGGAACGTCTCTGTATCGGCTACTTTGTCACATAGAAAACGGTTTTTATAATGGATGAGCCACTGGAATATTTTTGTAACAGTTATTGTACGCAGCAACATAAAATTTAAAGGTATAAGAAACGGTTTCTATTACATTTTTTATTACCTTTTTGTGCCTTTTTGTTGGTCGTTTTTAGCCAACTTTGCATCATTTTATTACACATCTATACTTTTCTAAATTAATATTTTTGTAAAGGTCGACGGAAAAAGATACAATATAGCATTATATATGGATAATTTTAAATATGTGAATTATATGAACCGTGTATACTAATTTTATTACTGGTGGTACTGGTACATTTTTCGAAAGTGTTGTCTGTTTAGATTTCGCCTTTCCACGCTGTATCTATTTATTTCTCCGACCGAATATAATAGTGGCATTTGTTTGTGAGCAAACATTAAAAAAATGTAACTTACTCTAATATTATGTTAATTTTTGTGTTCCATGTCCAAATTAATCAGGCTGAAAGATAAATTTGATGCGGAAAACACATTAGAGACAATGTTTAATCGGTTCTTCGGTACACACATTTACTACGAACATAAAAAATATATTAGCAGTATTTACCAAAAAATAACTAGGTTTACCGAAATAAATAACAGCAACCAAGTGTTTGGAACTATCTAATTAGGATAATAAACCTGCTTCAGTTAAACAAAAGTTGGTATACCTAAGTATTATTTAAATAATAATAGACATAGGAAAAGAAGAAGAAAGAAACTTCATTTCAAATAAATATTGTACCAATGACGAAATGAGAAACCAAAGTGAAATAAAGAAAAAGATGGGGAGAAATTACCTAGGGTCTAAGAAAATATAGGATTATGAGAAATATAAAACCGAGAGGAAGAAAACCAAAGAATTGGTTAAGAATGCAAAAAATATCAATGGAAACAATTTGGATGAATAATGGAGCAGGATAGAAAAAGTAGCCAAAAACCATTCCACAAAATCCAAAACAATGGTTCAATAAAACTCAAAGTCCAAACCACAATAAATTTTATTATAGTCCCCAAAAAGGACACACATGATGCTACTAGTTTCGGTACAGTATTACCATCATCCGGCTACAATAGAAAGAAATGGTACACTTAATAAACAAAGATCTTATGAAATTATGTTAGAATTATTAAAACCAGAACTATAGCTTTGAAATATAAAACTACAACTACAAAATACAAAAAGAACATGAAATTGTTTTCAAATAAAAGTTTAATAGCCAAATTGATATTGAAAATAATAAAGACCAACCATACACACAACTCCAAAAACGATGGAATATAGACAAATTGAAGTCACAAACCAGTATGGCACAATATGTAGAGACAATAAATGGTAAGTTAGAAACTATCAATGGGAATAATATCGAAGTACTATGGGAAAACATAAAAGAAAGTATTATTAGTGCCGCAGATCAGTCACTAGGACCATTTACATTTGAAGTAAGTAAGGAATGGTATGATGAGGAATGTGATAATAAAGCTAGGGCAAAGAATTATGCAAGATTGAACTGGCTAAAAACAAAAAGGGAAGAAGATCAACAAACATAATATAAGAAATTGAAGAAGGAAGCAAATAAATGCTGTATAAACAAAAAAAGACAATGGATTGACATGCAAATGGAAGATCTGGAGAGGAATTGCAGGGACAGTGGAAGACTATTCGGATACATAAAATCACAAAATAAAAGATATAAAGTACCTGCAAAAATAGAAAAAAAAGACTGGACACATTACTTTAAAGAGATGTTGAAAAACAGAAAATATAGAGGACACAAACAAGAGCCGTGAGGGAGAAGAGGAAGAATTCCCAACATATGAAGAATTCAAGGAAATAATTAACCAGCTGAAACAAAAAAGAGCCCCAGGTCCTGATCAGTTAGTGAACGAATTAATAAAGACTGGAAGAGAAAAATTACTCAAAATAATCTACAATTTAATAACTGTAATATGGGATGAAGAAGATATGCCTATGGAATGGAGAGAAGGCTGGATAATACTAATACTAAAGAAAGGAGATCCAACAAAATGCCAAAGCTATAGATGTATAACACTGCTCAACACAACTTAAAAATTACTCACAACACTTATCCGACGAAAGCTAGCAAGATACGCTGAAAGAACAATTGGACAATACCAACATGGATTTCGGGAAAATAGGTCGACCACAGATGCAATACACATTGTAACACAGACAATAGAAAAATCCTACGAGCATGGTATATACTTACATATAATATTTATAGATTTCAAACAAGCATTTGACAGTGTCTCCCGAAGTAAACTATTACAGGATATGAAAGAGTTGGCAATACCATCAAAGCTGATCAAATTAACAAAAATGTCTACGGAACAATCAAAGGCAAGAGTAATAACAAGAGAAGGAGTCACGGAAGAAATATCGATTGAAACAGGAGTAAGACAAGGAGACGCCCTATCCACCACACTCTTCAACATTGCTTTAGACGGAGCAGTAGGGCAGACTGAAATAAGTCGAACAATTGCGCAAGCTTCGACGCAGGTAGTAGCATATGCCGGTGATATAGCGTTAATGGCAACAGACAAGAGAAGCATGGAAAACGCATTGTTAACTCTCATCAGAGAAGCAGGGAAAAAAGGATTACAAATTAACGAAGAGAAGACAAAATATCTCATATGCTCAAGAAAAGAGAAACCGAACATAAAAGAGATAAGAATAGGGGAAAATTGTTTCGAAAAATAACAATAAAAGCGAGGAAATAACCCAGCGAATACTGATGGGCAATAAATTGTTTTGGAAGTACAAAAAATACTGAAAGATGGAAATTTGAGTAAACAAACAAGGCTGAAAGTATATAAAGCGCCAATACGCCCAATTGTAACATATGCAGCGGAAGCCATGTGCCTTACAGCCAAGGACATAGAAAAACTAAAAATATTCGAAAGGAAAATCATACGAAGAAATAAAGGCCCCAAAAGAATAGACAACGATCAGTACAGGAGCCTATACAATAATGAGATTGAAGATATTCTAGAAGGAGAATATATCGTTAATGTAATTAAAGCCCAAAGACTACGGTGGTGAGGACACATTCACCGCAGACAACCAGAGGAGCTAATAAGAAAAATCACTACATGGACACCACAAACAACAAGACCAAGGGGAAGGCCAGAAGAAAAATGGGGAATCAAATAATCGAAGACATTAGAACTCTTGATATTAGAAACTGGAATAAACTGTGCCAGGACAGAAAGAAGTGGAGAGAAATTGTAGACAAGGCAAAAAAACAGAAAACTATGAAGAAGAGATCTCAGATAACAAGGCGGAGTGATTCACCGCAATAAAGGAATCTAAGAGCTCCAAGAGCTCTAAGGGCTAATATATATATTAGTAGGTAGTCAAAATTAAAAATGTAGTTACCTGTGTGAAACATACCATACAAGGAAAGTCGGGTTGTTGCCAAAAGTTAGAATACATACTTATATTGTGATTATGAAATAATTAAAAATGTAGAAAATATATAGTAGGACATAGAACCTAGCAAAAAGTTGAAATAACAAATGAAGCTTATGCAGACTACATTGTTATATTTGGACAAAGAGAAAGAGAGCTAGAAGCTACAAGAAAACCTGAGCATATGGAATGAAACATTAAAGGAGTATGGTATGAAAATAAGCACGAAATAGACTAAAACTATTGTGAAGCAGGAAATATGTGTTGTGGTGGAATCATTTCAGTATCTTGGAGTAGAATTAGATCAGGGTGAAACCCAGGAAGCCGAAATAAATAGAAGAGTTCAAAAAGCAAGTTATCTTTATTATTTTATGAATATAAACTTTATTAATAAAAAGAAAATCTTTAGAACATCTAAACTAAAGGTCTTTACATTTGTGTACAGTCCAGTGTTCACGCATGGATATGAATATTGGATACTAATGGAACACGAAAGAGTAAAATACAAATAAAGTATTTAAGTTTAATGAGAGGAGTAACAAAAAAAGTTAGGATAAGAAACATAATAATAGGAGGAGATACAGTCAAATTTGGAGTATATTGAGGAAAGACAACTGGGCTGGTGGGGACATGGAGGAGACTAGATCAACTAAAAAAATATGAGTAGTGAAAATTCATTAGAATAAAAAGAGAGGTAGACACAAGAAGACTTGGAATGAGACAATTGGGGAAATATTACAGCTGAAAGGAAAAACTTGTATGGAAGTTAAAAAACTGGCCACTGACAGAAAGAAATGGAAAAAATATATAAAAGAGTAAAAATATCACAATTCACCACAACATGGTAGAAGAGTTATTTGACTAAATAATGTGCAAACTTTTATTTTGTGGCAGCTTTCTATAAACTCCCGAACTTAGGTATGTACCACTTTCAACGTATTCAAAATCTTATCAAATAAATAAACCAACGACATATTATGATGAACAATTTTTCATTTTTTTAGTTACTTCCGTAGTTGGCGTCTGTCAACAGATATCAAATGTCAAAATCTTCATTTAAAGCTGTCCAAACTGCAATTCTGAAGTTGATGAATATATATACAGTATTGTCAGTGGTGATGAATACTGGATTCACAAACACGAATCTCTTCATGAATATAGGATCATCCTGTATATACATTTCAGTTAACAATTATTTTTAAAAATGTATCAAATATATAGAATGATAGTTCCGCCAATGTGATTTGACTTGTCTAACAACGGGGAAATACAAAAATATTCAGTTCCATATGTTGGAGTTCGGTGAATGAGAGACGAAGCATTTTTCTGTTTATGTAACAATTAACCAGTCAACACCGGGTCGAATATTTGACACTGGAAGTTTGTAAACACGTAGGGGCGTTGACATCTGGACACGGTGTAATCATTTGTTTTTCTGAAGAAGTTAATGACGTCTGCTTTTTAATAAAGGTCCTGTAGATCATTAAGTTTGTGTTTTATGTAGGTATGTTGATATATTTAAAATCGATAAAGATGTGCTCAAGCCATTATGGATTTTAAATTTAAATAAAAGACTTAGTGGCATAGCGAGCTTAATTCGATAATTTTTAGCTCCTACTATTTGAAAGCCATTTAATATTATATGTATAATATATAGGTACTCGCAATTTAATAAATAAAAGAAGTAAAATAAATAAAGTCAAAGGCTCAAGCTTGGCTTTAAATTTGAGACAAAAATGTAGATGAGAAAACAGGACTAGATTTTGAAATTTATACCATCATCTAGAATTAGTTTAAAATAAAAGATAGGTACCTATTATTCATTTTACAAATGCATGAAGAAATATTTTAAAAACACGCAGTTTTAAGACAATGAAAAAAGTTAATACTATCCAGCAATTTTTTGTTTTGAGGACATTTGGCGCACCTTTTTGAGTAGCATCTGGAGCATAATGGTTATCCTTGCCCTTCCCCATCGCTACGCCACTGAAAATACTATTTGTACAAAAATGGATGTAGAAAGGCAAAATTATAATTTTGTTAAAAACTATTAAAATTGTTACAAGTCTTACGTTTTTGAATATGTATTAGGTGACCCAATAAGAATGGCTCTCGGCCATAATATATTAAAAATCACGAGAAAAACCTGAAAATCATTTTTAAGTCAGACATACAGTCTACCGCTGGAGGGCGAAATTGGAAATTTAAAATTCAAAAAGTCAAATTTTATAAAATTATCCCAATTAAGGGTCACAACAAAAACAATCATCGCATTGTTCAAAAAAATACCTAATATAAACACCCCACAAAAATTATCACATCAATGGTATTTTAGTATATTTTTAATACTCAATTTTAGTTTTTTGGGACAATCTGTATATGCATCAACTAATAGATATTTCTGATTTCTTATCATGGGCAAAAAAATATTACAATTTCTTACAAATTTTTTTGGAAGCAAAAATGCTCGAGTAAACCATTTCTGTCTTGGAGAATGCATTGAGATCGAGAACTTTCTAAGCAAATTGTGTTATTGTATAGTGAAAATTTAAATTTATTTTGTTAATAATGAATGTGCCTTAACGTTGAACGAGACATGTGACGAATGAAGAAGCCGCTAGAATCATCGCGCTCATACAAGATGGACGCAATCAAAGATACGTCACCGGGGTAATTGGAGTTCAACAAAGCACCATATCCAGAGTTGTTATTCGCTAACAAGAAACAGGGCAGCTAACCAGAAGACCCGGACAAGGCCACGGAAGGGTAACTTCGGTATTAGATGATCGCTATTTGAGGTTAACAGCGTTAAGAATTAGGCATACCACCGCTCGAATGCTGCAAACATATCTGTTGGCAGCTTGTAATGTCTGAATAAGCCTACAAACAGTTCGAAATAGGCTGAGAGAAGCAGATATACAAGCCAGAGTGCCAGCTAGAGGTCCACGTTTTACCAGAAAACATCGAGTAGCAAGATTGGAATTTGCTCGAGAACACGCAAATTGGAATATTCAAGATTGGTCCAAAATTTTATTCACGGATGAATCAAGATTTTGTCTGTATTCCTCAGATAGGCGTGTACCAGTATATAGGCGACGTGGTGAACGGCACGATCAGGTTAATTTTTGTCAAACTGAAAGCTTTGATGGTGGCTCTATCATGGTTTGGGGAGGAATTTCTTTCAAGGGTCGCACGGAGTTAGTACCAGTGAATGATGGAAGACTAAATGCTGACAGGCACATAACCAATATCCTAGAACCCCATGTAGTGCCCTATATGCCTCATATCGGTGACAACTCTGTGCCAGTGCCCGATAATGCTCGTCTACAGGTTGCTAGACTGGTTCGGCAGTACTTAGAAGAGGTCGAGATACCACCCTGGAACATAGCTCGGACCTTAACCAAATAGAGCATTTCTGGGATCATCTAGGATGGCAAATTCAGCAACACCCGGCACCAATAAGAACACTAGATGATCTTCAAAATGTTCTTTTTAACTTCTGGGAAAACCTGCCGCAAGGATACATCCAGAACCTGTTTGGAAGCCTTCCAAGACGAATGGAAGCTGTAATTGGAACGAGAGGCGGCAACACACGCTATTAGAAATTCATTGGCTGATTTTAGTTTAAGCACCGTTCATTGTTTTCTATGTTTTGGTAAATCAAACTTTTTGTCCTCTGTAGATTAAACTGATATAAAATAGATGTTTCAAATGGCGTATCTATTGGTGTTTTAATTCGTAATAATAATAAAATTCGAAAAACAGGCAACACATTTGAAATATTTAAAAAATAATGAGTGATGCGATAATTTTTGTGGGGTGTATATTTCATATTCTATATGGTTAGCTGTCTACTCAAAGGAGATGAGGGGAACTTTGTTATGGAAAAACCGCCCATAAATCTGGTACATACCTCTCAACCGATTTTTGTAAGCCCAGTCCTCTTTAAAATAACTTTTCATCTACCAACATAAGACTAATAATTTTGATATAACCTGATACGGAACATGCACGCTAGAGGGCATCATTTATTAATTTTTTAATTCAGCTATCTTAAATCAGGAAGATGTAGTTTTAAACTGTACCACGTGTCATTCACCACACCCTGCATTACTGCCATACACCTAGACAACTTAAATGTTTAACCCAGCGTTTACTATGTGGATATTAGATTGAACTACAGTATCAATTTGTGCTCTTGAAATATTTGAGAGGCATTTCGTATTCTCTTGATCATGTTGTCTCGGGTGGCCCAGTAGCAAAAGCAAGCACTTCCATCCACACTAACTTGTTAGGAAAATAACTATTTGCTTTTTTATTTTATAGTTATTTGTATGCCTAGGCCGCAAAATACCTTTTTAACGTACCGAAAGAACAGTTATCGCCGAGGCCGCTTGCGGCCGAGTCAAGATAATCTTGAGAACGTTAAAAAGTTTCGCGGCCATGGCATACACACTATTTTCCGTGCAACCCTTGAAATTATTAAACTAAATAATTGTAAATGGATATATTATTGCTCTAAAATCAACAGCAGTTCAATTTATTCAACAATGTCACCGTGTGCTATGTACTGATAGCGATATTTCAGTATCTTCCTCCTCCTCCTGAACTCAAAAGCGTTGTAAACTCGGCTATATTCAATAAAAAATAATCCTTGTCTTTGTAGTATTGTAGAAATGTCAAGTTTGGAAGCACTTTGGAAGTGATATTCAAATTTGGATGTGACGTTTTGGGTAACGGCCGCGACATTGAATTTCGCGGACCCTACTGAGAACGCGAAATACTGACTTCGCGTGCAATTGCACGAAAAATACACAACTTTGTCAAAATGTTTATGATATTTGAATTAATAAGATAATATTTCTCACCGAACCACAGATTATAAGAGAACAGATACGAAAGCTTGACTGAGAACAGTAAAAAGAGAGAGAGAGATGGGTGGACATACCCATTTAAATGCCCATCGTCTTATGTCGACTCCGTTCGGGCTGCTTCGCGAAATTTGTCAACAGGGTTGTCAATTTGCATAATATTTCCTTCAATTTACGATCATAGGTCAAATATTTTATAAGCATTTTTTAAGTGTGATAGTTATACAGATACAAATATTCGATAATTACTTGTTTTAAATCAATTTTATTAACATTAAAATAATTATACAATTAAAAAGATTATAATGTATAAAAATCATACCAAAAATCTATACTTTCTTCACAAACCACATCCTTGGCAACCATTGGCATCGATTGTGCGTTGTGGTAATATCAACTATTGTAATGTTTTTTTATTTATTTAAACAGTTTTTACCGTGGAATAAAATTATATACTCACTATGGCTAATTACTATCGATTTATTAAAGAAACACTTACACACTATAATTATCTTAATTTATATACACACTACTTAATGTCTATTAATTTATCTACACTCGGTATAATAATTGTCCTAATTTATCTTCAACACTATTTATATTCACTTCTGTTCACTCACTGTATACTGAAACTGTTTACCGATTCACTGTGTACTGAACAACTTCTCGATTCACTCGTATATATACCTAGTCCCCCGAATATCTAGAACTTTCGCGATAAACCATTGTATGGCCTGGTACATTTCCAGAACAGACTGGATATTACCTGCGAAAGAACCTTTCTAGAAAGGTCGTATTCATCGTTTGCGACAGGACCAGCTTCGGAATTAGTGAGTTCGTAACACTATAAAAATATAGTGGTAAAGATTATTATTCTTATAAAATGAATAAACATCACAACGAAGTGTATTGCTCATACAGAGACTGTCCAAATAAATTTTATTCCGGAAGAAAAATAAAGCTTTTTCGATTTTTAAGGGATGAGAGTATATAATTTAATATCCCGGCCTATGATAAAAGAAATTTTCGATATTAACTTTGGTGCTACAAATCATTAACAAAATTCTTCCTTGCATAGGTGTATATTGTATTCCCTTTGATAATCAATAAATTAAGAATTATTTGTAGTTTGAAATTTGGTTGATTTTTGTAATTATTTGTGTTATCTAAAAATGTATTTATTAATTAATCTCCCAAGAGTAATGACTATTTATAACAAATCATAGGAATGTAGGTACATATAGGTATTTAATAAATACATAAAAATATATTTGATTATGATTATTGTTTTAATTCATGGCGCAGTTTCAAAGATTTAGTGGAAACTTCCAAAAAAACTAGATCCGTTGATAAGAAATTCAGAAAATGTTTTAATCTGGCAACATCGCGGCCATACCGAGTTAAAGGTCCAAGGTCATTGACGACGGAGCTGAAAATCGTTTGATGTTTTACCGGGACTCGTCACTGTTCCCTTTATAATCTGTGACCGAACCTTTATTTATTGGTTGAATAAGTAGGTAATATCTAACTATTTTTGATCTATTTAACACTCCAAAGTCTTCAATATCATCAAACTTTCAAATTTAAACTAACTAACTAACTTACAGGCTCAAGCTTTTTTCGATTATTAATATTACATAAAACGAGCGCTAGCGAGTTCTGCAAATTACGCGTGTTGAACAATGTCGCTCTCTTCATAACGTGTTTACGTACAACGTTTTATCTAATTCCGCGCTTTCATAATATTCAATAAAATCTTCAATTACAATGATAATATTGAAGTGGAATCAAATGGGGTTAGAAATATTGTTACTATGATGTATTCACCCAGAAAATTGACTTACTTTAAATAACTGTGTCCTGAATAATGTTTTCAATGTTTATAAATCTCAAAATCCTATTGAATTAAAATAATGGGTTAAATGTACAGTTTAAATAATGAAATAATTGTCAGTTTTGACAGTACCTAACTAATTAATAAATTATTCTTTGAAACTCATGTGGTATCTCTATGTTGAAACATAAACAGTTACGTAAAGTTTTTACATAACTACTTTTCATAACTGATATATGAAGGTTATGAAAAATGTGACGTTACCTAACGTCAAGGAGTGACGTAAAGTGTCACATTTGATAGCGGAATTAGAAAAAGGAACGTTTCATTACCCATAAACCACTTTTCACATCTACGGCAATTATTAAATGAAATCTCCAACCTAATATTAATATGAAATGAAAGTAAAACAAAATCCATCCATTCTTTGCATAGAATATTTTAAAAACCAATTTTTTGTGCCCATCAGCCACATTTGCTGCTTTCATTTTTCAAATACCGGAAACATTTTCCAGCCAAATGAAGCATCGACGTAAAAACATAATCTATTGGACCCAACAAAAAATGTTTACCAGGCTATCCTCCCGGAAAAGTATGCGCAAAAAATCTCCCCTATGTACAGTTTCGAACTTCAAAGGCCGAACTTTCAAATATTGAATACCGTTCAGTACCTCCGGAAAATCGAAAGTGAAATTTCAAGCAAACAACTAAGCAGAACTAATCGTTTTTTACGTTCACGAACGTGTAAACATATTTGGAATATTTTATCAATTAGACTATGTGAGCAAATGAAGGGGGAAAGCCTTAATGGTTATAACCAGGGACGTACACATTAAGTTTTTACAAGACTACTAGTGCTCTATCGTTCGCTATAAGAATTGATACAGGAGGGTTGATAAAAAGACCAAAAGATCCTCATACTCTCCGGTAGTCAGGCAGCACTATAATATTCAGCATGCTACCAGATCAAATCCAGACTGGACTAAAACTTATAACCTTCGCACAACACAATAAATAAACACTTAGTTCTGTCCCGAGCACAAATGTATTGTAGTTTTGATTTGAATATGGAATAGACCATTTCCACTGATTTTGGTATGGAAACAATATCAATTTTCATCAAAATTTCGCAATTTGAACGGCTAAAGAAGGTTTTAAAACCCTCTAGGTACGATAGTGCCTTAGAACATAAAACAGACAGGAAGGAGCATTTTCCAAATAAGTTTGCGTTCAAATAGGAGGTTGCAAATGGCGAATAGTCGTTTCCGTTTTGACAGTGGCGTACTGTTTGTATAGGGTATGGGATATGTGAAATTTTAAAATTGTAGCTCATTGAAATGTAGTAAATATAAAACTATAAGCTGTCCTATGTCCCATACAAACAATATTGTCTAGGAGCAATGAAAATACGAATATAGAATAATACTTCTGATAATACTTTCGTTTAAACTTATTTTCACCAAAAAAACTACATAAACAAGGCATGTTCTTTTATTCACCGGTAGATCCACCAATCGACCAGCTGCGTTTTTATATTCATTGGTGGATTGTAGATTGAAGAAATGACGCGTTCATTTATTACTGTTGCATCAACCAAAATTGCAAACCACTCCACCGTTGTATCGAGGTGGTTCACAAAATGACAGCTTAACCTCAAAAAACTAACGATTTTTTGAAGCAGTCAAAGAAATGGACGAATTAATAGAAATAAATTTAAAATGTGGTAACAAGGTATTGACGGCGCTATTAACAGCGCTATCAGATGAACTGCTAATAACAAATATCTTCTGTAAGTTCCTTGTGGCATTATTTATTATTTTTTCTCTTATTTTTTGGGAATCAAACCACAAAAATGTTTTTTATTTTTTTATTTCGACGTTTCGGTAGCGTTCCAGCTACCTTTGTCAAGATTAACTGATAATAAAATAATTTTTGGTCCCTATCTGACACAACGAAAAAAATATGACCGAAACGTCGAAATAAAAAAATAGAAAACATTCTTGTGGTTTAATTCCCAAAAAATAAAAGAAAAAATGCTAATAACAACAATCAACTTAGGAATAGATTGTCAGTGGTCAGATGATTTAAAAAGCAACTGCGTTTTTTTATGTGCCACTGATGACTCCAACATGTCGTTGCAGCGGAGACTGACGTCATTCAACCAATGGTGGATAAATGATGTAAAAAAACGTGCCTACAATCTACGTCAGTAAACGTCAACTTCACAAATGAGTCATAATTAGGGTGTTGCAAATGGCGACTTCCGTCGCATTTTCTTATACAGCTAATGAGTGACAAGACTCATTCCTGTCTGTTTTATGTTCTAAGGATAGTGCCATATCTACGCCAGTCTTCACCCGCTAATAGAGGAGTTCAGTCTAAGGTCAGTGTGGCCCACAAAAAGTGGTTTTTTCTGACAAGAATGACAGTAAAGGTCTAGCATTCAAAATATAAAATTTTTGCATGTTTTTTATCATGCGAACATCTATATCGCTTTATTAAAATAATAAATACACCCCCGAAGCGTATATCTTGAAATTTAAAATGACTTTTTAGCTGAATACTCAACATATCGGTGGCCAATAATTCTAGGAATTCTGTATGTATTTTTCCCATTTTCAATTCTTTCCTAACCTTCTGTTATTGATTAATTTTTGATATTAACTGCATAGATGGATAATAGATGACCATGACCAATATTCAATAATAATGACATGTCTATGCCATGCTGTCTATGTTTATCATAAAGTTCCACCCTTCTGTATTCCTATTCCATACTTCAGATTTTGCTTCCATAAGGGCCGGTTGTACAATTGTAGTTTAGTGAAGGCTCAAGTGTGAACTCAGGTTCAGCGTCAGATTGCTGTTGTACAAAGTTAGCTTACGGTTGAGCTTCATTTAAACCTTAAGCTTAGTAAATCCTCCAAGAGGACAGGTCTAATGTAAGCTTAAGCATGGAACATAAATTGTTATCATGTTCCGTGGCTTAAGTGTGAATGAATTGTATGCAAACATAACATGTACTTAATTTAATATTAAATTAAAAGTTTATTCAAAGATTTCGTCTTTCTAAAGAAACCGTTCGCTTTGTGACAGATTTTATATCAGTGGAAATTTCTTGTAAAACTAATAGGTAGCATATTAACTTGATTCAGATTTCGCTTCTATAATTCACATATTTCGCAAAAATGTACGCTTTTAAATTCTCCTGCAAAATAATGCCTAAAATGTGGTGAAAGTTCAGTAGTTCAATAAAAATGATGAGATTTATTGAATGCACCGAATTTAAAAAAAAAAAGCGAAAACAAAAAAATCAGTTTGCACATAAACGGTAGGAATGCAGAAAAGTTCCAACATTTGAAATTTATACTTCAGTATTGGTTTATTACATTCAAAAGTTAGAGAAAGGGTAGCGCAAAAAATGAATGTTCTGTTCCTTATATATTTCCTGGAAGAAGACATTCACTAATCTGTACTATAACAGAATAGTACTCCTACTACCTGTGTGATATACTAGACTATACTCTCAAAACAACTGGGTGTAATCAATAAGGTTGTGTTGAGGAGGATCACCGAAATACAGGAGAAGTATTAGACCAACTGATAAGGAAAGACCAGGGCCCGTATTCTTAAGGGACTAGTGAGAATCTCACCAATGAGATAGGTGTATTGCATGGTTGCCTAAAACATGAGAGTTTCAACTTTGTCGTATTTTTAAAGGAAATAGTGAGATCTGCAATATCACCGGACGAAATCCAATACGCATGTTTCTAAGCTTCTCACCGCTTTTGGCGAGATTCTCTATCGGTCCGAACCATGAGAGATTGAATCTCTCGTTTCAGGCAACCCATCGATCTCATTGGTGAGATTCTCACTTAGTCCCTTGAGAATACGGGCCCAGGAGGACTACGAACAAACCCTAGAAGCTGAATGTTTTTTGGTTTGGGGCACACCATAGTGTATTGTACGGTTCTAAATAGACCTGTCACTAAATCCAAAACATATATACTATAACTTTTGTTTGCTGTTATGTCTTTATTTCCTCTAAAAGCATAATGTTTTTTAGTATGTCATTAGGTATAAAACTATTCAACTGCAATCTACTATGTACCTACCAAATTATAAAAACAATTCATTTATGGATTCATGTTTCTTAATCCTCTAACTTACCCTT
>CAJUYH010007728.1:0-16873 GCA_910591685.1 Galerucella tenella | reverse complement strand
GTCGAAAAGGCGATGTAACGCAGTGGTGATTTGATGTTATTTGCTTTTGTTGATTTTTAATAATCGACACTGTTTTTAGATTTGTAAGATATTTTTTTCTGTTACAAAAAAATGTGTATGTTATGAGAAATACATTTTAGTTTTTTATAGGTTTTCGCTAATATCACAAATTTTATAAAAAAACGCAGTTTTGATAGTTGGGCCAACTTCACTGAGACAGGGCTCGTATAATACTGAAATAATAGAAATACAACCAAGTATAAAATTTAAAAAATTGCAGTAATAATGATTTGGAATAAGTATTAGACATTTTGTATTTTTATCTTAACAGTAGCTAAATATATTACTTCTTATTTATACTGATTATTTGTTACATACTTCAACAACTTCTAAATAAATGGTCTCGCTCTCATTTTCTTCTTTGCGCAGTTCTATCTCCTGAACTGTATTATTTTGTACTTCCATACCACCATTATCATCACATTTACCTGCAAAACTTAATATTGTATACACAGAAAAAATTACCTATTCTATTCCACTTGTCCTTCTAGTTTTATAATTAATTAATATGTAACATATATTGAATTTAATTTCACCAAACATAAGGGGTAGGTAACTTCTTATTACTGATAATATAATACTAATATAATGTCTATAATGCCTTTGCCGTTCTCTCAAATATATATCTTAATTTGTTTTATTGTGTGATTACACCACCTGTAAACAAAATCAAAACATTTCTTAAAATCACTAGTAAAGGTATTCAAGTCTCAAAAACGATTTGCCTCTTGTATTTTGTATACTCGTAATCCCAGAAAAACAGATTAAGATACTTCATCAATTCATTTTATGCCTAGAACAATACTCACCCTTATATGCATCATCATCATTTCTTGGAGGTAAGCCCTCTGTACTTAAATATATTATGGTATAAATTTTTTCTTCTATGGGAGTCAGTGGTACATTGTCTGCCACTCCACCTTCTGTTTTATATAGCTCTAATTTATTTGAGGCAACTTTCTTCCTCAACTCTTTTTTCATAGTTTCATATTTTGTTTTTAAACTGATCATAGTTCTGGGTAGACCTCTACTATACGCATTAAATTCGGCAGTGAGATCTTCCCAGCCCTTCAATTTTTCTTTCCAAGAAAGAGCGTCACTCTTTCTGCATTCAATAATAGATGCATGCTTAACTATTAAATCAGTTAATAAATCAACTTCTTGTTGCGGAAAATTTGCAGACCTAAATTTCTTTTTAGTTTCCGGCTCTGTCATTTTGTTATTATTAACACTATACAAAAAAAGTATCTTTCCTAACCAAATTGCGTACAATAGACGACACTACAAACGTACAAACTACCAATATCTCTGCCAATATATTAAAAATGTTATCTGTGCAAAGTACAACATAAACATAACCATAACCACACTTTTATGCTTAATTTAAACTACAACGATAAAAATACACCGTTGCCACATTGTCACCGTTTGGTACCTGCCCAAAGGTTAACATTGGAATGATAATACGAACTGAATATTACCAGAAGGGTTAAATTTATCCTGCTGGTTACTGCCAGGGACTTTAACAGGCGATTAACAATTTGGCCCTGAAGGTTTTAAGTATACCTCGTTTAGAATTGTGTGGAGCGTTATTGTCCGTCCAATTGTGTCAAACCGTCTCAAAGGCTATTAATTTCAATATAGACCGAATTATTTTCTGGACCGATTCCACGATAGTGTTGTCATGGATCAATTCATATCCAAGTGAACTTGAAACCTTTGTAGCTAATCGTATAGCCCAAATTCAATCTATCACAAAACCTAGTCAGTGGAGATATGTACCCATTGATTCTAATCTAGCCGATATTATTAGTAGAGGAATAAATCCTGACGAACTTAAAAAAGCAAGTACGTGATTCGAAGGTCCTCGATGGCTTTCAGACGATGAAGTATATTGGCCTAACTCACATATTTTTACTGCAGAAGGCGAACTTCCGGAGACAAAATCTGTTGTTCTACTGACTTTGATCTTTCAACCCAATATTATTTCTTTCCAAAACTAACAAATATAGTTGCTTACTTAATCAGATTTAAACAAAATTGCTTAACTAAACACGGAAATAGAAATTTTTGAAAATTAACGCCTGACGAAATTGAAGAAAGTATTAAGATATTATTTAGGATGGTACAACGTGTGGAGAGTTTAGTAGTGAAATAAACGCTCTGAAAATGTGCAAACCCCTACCTTCCAAGAGCAAACTTTCAACTTTAACTCCATTTTTGGATAATAACGAAGTAATTCGCGTCGGTGGCAGACTTTCATACCATAGTGAACATCCAATGATTCTTCCCGCTAAAGACTTTGTTACTGACTTAATTATTAGGTATGAGCATTATAAATGTCTTCACGCTGGTACGCAATTAATTCTTGCAAATATTCGTGCTAAGTACTGGCCTCTCGGAGGTAGACGTACGATTCGTGGCGTATTGAAAAAATGTATTGTTTGTTGGCGTGTAAGGCCGACTCAAATGTATCAAAGGATGGGTAACTTGCCCTCATCAAGGGTAACGCCCTCGCATCCATTCAGTATTTGTGGCATAGATTATGCCGGTCAATATTCAATAAAGGAATGTAAGTTTCGTAATCGTAAAATGATTAAGTGTTATATATGTCTTTTTATTTGTTTTGCCACCAAGGCTATTCACTTAGAATTGGTCATCGAACTTACAACTGACGGATTTCTAAATGCACTTAAGCGTTTTATAGCTAGACGTGGCAAGTGCACTGATATATATTCGGACAATGCAACTAATTTTACCGGTGCTAATAATTAGTACTTGAAATGACACAACAAGCTAACGGTGAAACATTTCAAAATAATCTTGTCGAGAATCAAATCAACTGGCATTCCATTCCACCAAGGTCACCCCATATGGGTGGCTTGTGGGAGTCGGCAGTGTCGCTGGTTAAATCCCACTTAATAAAAATTATAGGGAATGTACATTCAAGTTATGAAGATTTCCATACTATTCTTTCCCAAGTTGAATCTATCCTAAATTCTCGTCCTATGACACCCCTCACTGAAAACCCTGGAGATTTAGAAGTGCTCACACCAGGGCACTTTCTCATTGGCAGATCTCTTGCAGCGTTACCAGAAAGGACTGTATCTGACAATCGTCACACGCATGTCTCCAGATATCGTCACATGCAACTACTTATTCAAAATATTGGCTCAAATGTTCTCACGATTATTTACACACTCTCCAACAGCGCACGAAGTGGCATTACGACAAGAATCCTGAATTGTTGGTTGGGTCTCTAGCATTACCACAGATTACCCTACAAGGGTAATTTGTGGCATTACTACGCGAAGATGATACTCCACCATTAAGATGGAAGTTAGGAAGAATCACAAATACTCACCCTGGAAAGGATGGACTAGTTCGAGTAGTGTCGATTAAAACAGCTGAAAGTGAATTAAAACGTGCAATTAAAAAATTAGCATGTTGCCTATGGACAATGGAGCATATTAGTCGGATCTTTCAATGGCGGCGACTATGTCCGATCCCAGATGCAACGCCTATGGAATCCTCTCCTGGTAGGGAGAACGACTACGGACCTCTTAGCGACAAGCACACACATACCATTCCATTTTCTAATGTCAAAGACACTTTTATACGTACCTTTTAATTTTTGATTTTTGTTTGGTGAATTAGTTTAAAATATATGTATATCTAAAATACAGTCCACTCTTATTTTGAAGTGATATTGGTAGTAGTTTACCGAATTCCTCCAATTAACATTAATAAATTATTATACATATAACATAGCGTACTTCAAATATTATGGCGTGATCTATAAAATGTTATTTGAAATTTTTTTGTATTTGCAGTTTTCACAGATACATACGATTTTCCAAGTGGACCTTCATTTTTTTGACCCCACTTCATTTTCACTATTGTTTTTATAACAGACTTTATTTTTAATGTAATTTATTGAAATTTTTGTTGTTAATATTTTATTATTATTGTTGTTGTTATTACGCGGCGGCGAGTATAAGCCGCTCTCTCACCTGTTTTTTCTCCTTTATTTGTGCTTCCTTCTCTTTCTTACCTGAGCCCTAGGTGTTCTTTTGTATCGCGATCACTTCTAAATAGATTCATTATAAATTTCACAAATTTTTAAATAATATCATAAACACTATAATACAGAAGGTTTGCTGGAAGACGTCTGATTTAAGTATTTATTGTAAATAATTATTGTCTATTATTTGAAAAATTTTATATTCATAGAAAAACTGTATAGTAGTTACGAAAGTAGACACTTCAAAGTATTTAGTGGTAAAGTTTCATTGAATTATTTTGATTTCGAAGAAATATATAATTGAATAAACTCTAAAAAAACAATTAAAATTAAGCATGCAAAAAAAACAGATTTTTGCCTTTATAATAACAATGTTATTTGCTCATTAGCAATACTAAATCTAGAAGGAGTTATCGCTGTGATGAGTATTAATTGAATAGGAATTATAACTATTTTTCGATTTTTTAGTTCTAGTTTTTTCATAAATAAACTGATTTTACAGTTAGAAAATTTACTTTTCCAAATTTAAAAGTATTTCTATCTAAAAGCTGAGATCTTTCTCTACATTTTAGATGTTTTTATTTATTTTATCAGAATGTTATAAGCCCAAAATTATCAACTTTTAAGTCGAGCGGTTAATAAATTTGACTCCCGGGCCGTTCGCACGTAACCAGGAATTGACTATTACTGGAATAAATTTTATTTCGTAAACTTTTCAATTCGTAGAAAAACTTTTCAGATAAAGTTTGTGGATAAATGTATCAGCTACAATTTTTGAATTGAACATTATTCTGGATTCCCATTATTCAAACAAATAGAGTGAAAAAACAAAACAAAACAAATTTACTCAACGATTTTCCGGAATATTGCAACCATACCATCGTAAAGTTTTTCTCATGTTAACCCAGATGAACCTGAAACTATTTTTTTCAAATCTTGAGTTTTGTTGATGAATTTTATATGGATGTACAAGTTAACAACTTGAAAAAATGTCAAAAATTTTTTGATATCATGTTTTTCAAAAATGAGGTGTTATTTTAAAGAAACAGTAGGACAATGAATAACCATCAGAATATTAAATTTTTATTGAGAAGTATGATATGATTGGAAACATTCCTTTGGATGCAGCGCAATTCCACATTTTTTGCAAACAAAAAATGAATTTTTGTGACAGACGCGGCATCTGGTTTGTTTGTTTTGATACTGAACCAAATGATCCAACCTATCATATCACGAATGTTCATTATGGTTTTGTGGAAGTTTTGAAGGTCCCCTTCGAGAAAATTTCTTATATATTTCCAAAACATTTGTTGCTATACTTCTTTAGAAGGACAACTGATCTAATTCACCATTGTTTTTTCCATGAAGCTGCCACGCATTTTGAATAGCTATGTCGATGCATTGACAAAATAGTGGAAAATACCACTTTTTTCTTCTGATAGATATTCTGTTTAGCCCGATATTTTGATCAGCTCTATCTACTCCTCCCATGTTTTCATTGTATTTCTGGATTTGATAGGGCTGATCTATATAAATATGCTTCTTATCAGATCTGAAGTATCGTTTCACCTTATTTATGGGTTGAACTGGCAGGGAATTTGTGGCTATTGATACTACGTTGTTGTCGTGTCATTTGCAAACGAGTATTGTCCCATTTCCAGTTTTATGCGTGAATAAACCTCTTGGTTTCTTTTTCATCACTTTTGTCTGGGTCTGTTTGCATCCATGGCGCCCAAAATAAGGTACCATGGATTCATCAACACTGTGATTTTCTTCTTCGGGTGCAAACAATCGAAATCGATAGTTCAAGGAATCGAACAACGGTCTCATTTTGGGGAACTTATCTTCTTCATTTTGAACATTATTGTCATTACCATGTAAATTTGACATTATGTATTGAAACCTGTCTCGGGAAATCGCTTCACAAACTTATTTGTATCTAAAGAGTTTTGCCAGAACATTTTACGACAACTTATGATTGCATACCCACTTAGAATGTATATTGTCATCAGACCAGTCGATCACAGGCTTTTTTCTTTTTTTTATTGACTTGCTACTTTCCGATATTTTTTCTCTTGGCTACTCGTGTTGATAGAGGTAGATAATCCTCGCTATCAGAGTCTTCATCATTCCTTTGGAAATCTTTATCATTGGTAAAAAAGGCTTCTGCCCTCAATTGGCTACACGGAAGATTACTGGGCGAAACGAGATCTTCATCCCCTGAATCTTCATCGGTATTCTCATTATTGGCATTTTTGGGTGGTAATATAGTTATGCTATCTGGTGGTAAAGAGTAATGGTCAAGATTATCTATCTCTTCCAAAAGTTCATGAAGCTTCAATGGCCGTTCATATCTGCAACAACAAAAACTGTGAAGCAAATATTACGTCACATTTGTAATGGACAGAGTATATTGTCCTATCGTTCCTTTATCGGAACGTCGTTTTCAACATGTGCTTCCACAAAGAAAAATGGTCGTTTGTACTTTATAAACATGTAACATATCTTTATTGATGTTTATTAACACCCAATATTCTATTTATCTTGATATATAATAAACGTTCTTGATCTGCTTACCTCCAAGAATCCATGACTCACTGATAAAAACAAACAAGTAAAAATAGGAAGCTATAAACACTTCCGCGATCAGTCAGGAACGACGATATACTAACAAGTGAAATGGTATTTTGTCACTGATTCTATGTTAGTATCGAGATTTACCGAATGATTACGAAGTAAGTAATTAGAACGCCCTTATGCTAGTGTTCTTTTAACTGATCGGTAGGTTCATATGGACTCAACCCTAACATATTCGTTGTTCGAATATTTATATTGAATTTCATCAGGAGATTATTTGTTAAAACCGTAACCATTAGATTTTCAGCCATTCCACCTTGGTTTTTGTCTCCGACTGTTTTCTGTTCGTAATGTTACTTTCCAGTGGTTGAGTCGACACAACGTCAGATGAAGTCATTTGAATAAGCTTAAATGGATTTTTCTTCTTAGCATTTTCCATGACCGAAATCCAATCTGAAGGTACAAAAATGTGCGGATGAAATTTTTTATCTTTTTCGATAGTCTTGATCGCAAGGGAAATTGGAATGGCCACTCACCAGGAATTTATGATCAATTTCTTCCACATTAAAATCTGGAGATGCCGTAAAGAAACTACAGAGCAGTGACAGTTTTATATTACGGTTCTGGCCCCCGCACTCATCGGAATACATAATTATTTCTCTTGATGTTGGAAGATTCTTATTATAATGCAACAGGAAAAAACCGATCTCTTGGGGTCCCCGAGATGCGACGGTTTCGTCCCAAATAAACATATAGGAATTATCAGTACCCATGTCATGAACATTGAAACAATACGTTTATAATTGCCTCTTATAATAACAAATTCCAGTCGTTAAGATAGGTGTCGGTAATGTTTTCATTAAATCGAAACCTATAACAGAAACTTCACCATTTTTTGCACGTTGAATATCATGCTCTAGGCCATCCCTTGCTGCATTTGCCTTCCACTGATGGAATTCTAGATCCTTTTCGAATTGTTTTTCTGCTCTTCTTTGGATGCCTTTATTTCGATATTGAAAAAGTCACACTTTTTACATGAGTCAGAAATAGGTGGGAGAAAGTATAAGTTGAACTCTGTATTGAAAACTCTTCTGAAAATAGCTTATGTAACAGGATCCATTGTTTCAGCTTTATACAGCTCAAACATCTTTCCTATGCTTAGTTTCGGTGCTAGATATTTTCTATGATTGCTTTTCTCACGTTAATAATGAGACTCGTAACATGGAAATTTTTCGATAAAGGACTTTTTTCGTTTGTTTTCGCAATGGGTGTCTTATTACTTGGAATATGTTTGCCCCGACGGTCCTGAGACGCATGTGCTCCCGCTGATTTGTTCTTCAAGAGTCTGTCGATTCTCTCAGCAGAAACCTGAAAAAAATTCAAACATCAAGAGAAATTCGAGGGTAACATATTTATTAAAATATTTCTGAACTGTAACGTAAAAAATACACACCTGATACACAGCTTGAAAACATTTTTCGCAGACTTTTCGCTCTGCGCCATTTTAGTCTAGTAGTAGGAAGATTCTCGTCTTTTCCCTTCTACTTTATGGATTTCCTGTATACGTGCGCAATTTATTTTCAATTTTGATTAAGGAAAACAGGGGCGCGGTTTGAAATTCAAAGTTATCCAATGAATAGGAGTGCTGATGCAAAGTTCTTTGACGTTCCTCAGGAATTAAATTGTTACAGTGATGTTTACAACCGCGTACACATGGACTGAAAGACTTTGCAGGAACAACTCTATTGAATCTAGTTGTATACTCTTCACCAGCACATCGTTTCTTCTTGGCAACACTTCTCCTTCACTTTTTTTCATGGCGAACTCGTTTTCTACTCTTAACATCCCTGGATGTTGCTGGTGGGTCAGTAACAGGAGGTTCGTCTTCATAATATTCATCTGAAAACACGAATTCCGAATCAGAGTCCTGATATGGTTCCAAGTCCGATCACAGCATAATAAACGGACAGCAGAGAAACTCTCCGTACTTAACATTAACACATCACGATAAAAATTGGTGACCTTGAGTCGCTTTTTGGGTGTGAAAGTTCAGGGTAGGATTAAAATTAATTTCACTAAGTTGCGATAGAGTTGCCAGGTCGGTATTTACAAATTTAAATTGAGCGTATAGATATAATTTGACAGTAAGTTAAGATAAAATAAATTATATATTTTTACAAGTCGGGTGATGTATGCCATGTTATCGTTATCAAGATTGACCGAATAAATAAGGAACAAAATAAAATAAATTTAACAATGTTTTTAGTCGCTTTTTATTAAATGTAGTATATTTTTAATAAAATATTACAATGTGTTAACGATATAAAAGTTTTGAAGAAAAAAAAAAAAAGTTAGGCATGTACATTTAAATAGTATTGAATATTGGCAAATTACAAATCATGAAATAATGAAATTATGGGATATTTTAAAATCAAATGTGAATTCTATCAACTTATTTCCTGTTTTTCTTTCAAGGATTAGGAAAGGTAATAGTTGGATATCTCGCGATACTGGAGTTATCAAACTACAGATTACGCCATATAATTAATTTGTTTCTAACATTTTTTTGATCTTTAAAATTTCTATTAATATCCTTCAATGTATAATATAGTCTAAGCCTTAAATATAAGTTTGAAATAAATGTTTTTGGAAACTGTTTACAAAGATGCCTGAAAAAATTTTTTTTAAAAAATTGTTTCAATTCTTGAAATGAAATTAACAAAACTGTCATTTGGATTTTTTAAATTGCCATAGATCGCTTCTCTGGTAGTTTCGTAAGCGCGAAAAAAAAAATATAATGATGAATCACCTAACACATTGATTCCCAAAGTGGTCCAGGTGGACCCCCAGGGGTCTACGCTTGCGTGGAAAAAAAATGGGGGTCCACAACTCGTTAACGGGGGTCTATAAAAATGTATTAGGTGACCCGACTTGACTTCTCCTATGGATATAGGGAGACAATAATATAGGCAGACAATATTATAAGAAGCTTGACTTCTCCTATGAATATAGGAAGACAATATCATAAGAAGCTCAGCAATTGTTTTTCTAAGAACTTGCATATTCCATATTCAGAAAGAGCGTGTCAAGACTCGCCGATGCCGCACCTCCCGCCCGCCTTGTTAAAGTCGTGTCTGAACTTGCATGAACTTGTTGGATTTTTCTCTAATATAAATACGAATGCGAATGATAACTCAGTTGTTTCCGGAATTTCAAAAAAGAAAGTGTACTTATATAAGTGTTCACCAGTGACGGAAGTAGTTTTCAGACTTTTGAAAATAAAAGTGAATTGATATTATTGTTTGCCAGTGTTGGAAAAGTAAGTACCTACCTATCTATTTGTTAGCAACTTGTATCTGCGGGAAAAACAAACCCACAAACAGTAGGTTCTGAACCATTCCAAGAATGGCCCTTAGGGCCAGTTTATTAATGTTCTGGCAAAGTGTCTGGTAAACTTATCTGGCTGACAACATAGAAAAGGCGTTTAACAATGTCTGGTTAGTGCTAACAAGAAGATAATTTTTAACAAACGGGAGGATAAACAAACAGCCGATATATCCAGTTGTTAAGCTCTTGACAGTTGGATAAAGACATGCAAGCAGGAGTTTTGTACAAATCTGAAGATAAAAATTTATGTGTTTTTTGATGTAAATATTTTTTCTGATGAATCTGATTCGGATGATGAATTAGCAGATTATCAGAACGTCGTTTTTAGAAGACCTCGTACATTACACCACAGACCAAATCATATGAATTATTGGGATGACACAGATTTTGTAAATCGATACAGATTAACAAAGGAAACAGTTCAGCATGTGTTGGAACTAATTCAAGATAATATAAAATATCCTACTGAAAGGTATTATCTTAAAAAGTTTTATTTGTGTAACTGTATAAAATATATTAACCTGTATTTTAGGAATTTGGCTCTCAGCCCTCTACAACAATTCCTGCTCTGCTTGCGTTTTTATGCATCTGGAGACTTCATGATTTCCATAGGAGAACATGCAGGAGTACACAAATCAACTGTGTGCAATATTATAAAAAGGGTAACAAGGGCAATTTGTTTAATAAAAAGACATTACATTAATCTTCCTGTAGAGGATGAAATAATTCGTGTACAACAGGGATTCTTTAATATAGCTGGTTTCCCTAGAGTTGTATTGGTAATTGATGGCTCACATGTTAAAATCCAAAGCCCAGGTGGAAATCAAGCCGAGTGGTATAGAAACGGAAAAGGTTTCTTTTCGATAAATGTGATGGTAAGTTGTGATCATGAAATGATCATAAGGAATATCGTTGCCAGGTGGCCTGGTTCATCCCATGATAGTGTGGTATTTATGAACTCTTTGCTGCAAAGACAATTTAACAATAATGTCATAGAGAATTAATTAATTATTGGTGATAGTGGTTATCCTGTGGATAGATATTTAATGACTCCTTTAGGAAATCCACAAGGCAGAGCAGAACAACTATACCAAGAATCCCTTATTCGAACGAGAAATATTATAGAAAGGTGTATAGGAATATGGAAGAGGAGATTTCCGTGTTTAGCACAAGGTTTACGTACAAAGCAGCCACTAACACAAGATATAATTGTAGCTACAGGGATATTACATAATGTAGCCAGACAGCGAGGTGACCCTGACCTAGATGTTAATGAAGAGTTGGAAGCAATAATAAATGAAGAAGTCCCGCAGAATGACAATGACGTTTTTGAAGGAAATGAAGCTTACTACAGGCATGAATTAATTCAAACATACTTTGCTAGGCTTTAAGAGAACTTACTACATTAGTTTGTTGATTATGAAATCATAGTGTAATCCCTAATGATGAAACACCAAATACTTTAAAATGTTTAAATATTAAATTAAATATTTTAAATGTATTTTAACATAATAAAATTAGTTACAAATACATAGTATATCAGAATTTTTCTTCATAAATATACCTACCATATATTTCATAAAAAATGTGAAACATGACTGGTTATAAAAAAATGGCATAAATGAAATGTGATAATATCAACAACTATAAATCCAAAATCCAAATTCAAAAACTAAACATGGATGTAAAGGGCTTTCAAAGGTCTATAAAACAAGGTATCACTTGACTCACCTTACAATTTCAATTTTTTGAGAGGGTGTCTGAAGAGTAGGGGGATAATGAGATCAATATCTGTATAAAGTTAAAATGTGTCCTCCTTGAAATTAAGTTAGATATGTTTCATTATTTTTTTACAAGGTTATTACCTCCACAATTACTTGGGGTGGAACTTGAAAAAACACCCTGTATGAATATTAAAATACATTTCCATTCAAAATTTTTTTCAATGTTTCTTCTTTAATCCTTTTTCAATCTGTTTTATTTCACCTTCTAGTTTCGCATTTTTTAAATCCTCTTCTCCTTTTTCTAATTTTAACTTATGATCTTTGTTTTGAAAATCTATTTCTTTATTTAAATAGACAGACTGTAATTGTAGTAATTCATTTTTGGAATGTGCTAGAGTATTAATTTTATTAGCAGCTTGTAGTTTTGTACCCAGGTTTTTCTTTCTAATTGCTAAAAATTAAAAAAAAAATCCACTGAATGAATACATTATCAATAAAGTCAAAAAAAATGAGTAAATATCTATATTTTTTATAGATGTTGTGAGAGGTAAATGGTGCAAAGCCAATTTTTCATCTTGGCATTTCTCTATATGTAGTTACAATATGGTGAATCTTTATTTTCTACAAAATTATTTATACTTTTGGAGTTGCAAACATTCAAGTCTCATCTACAGAAAGAATTTCTGAAAAAAAAAAGATTTACGAACCGTTCAATTCATTTGATATGGGTTTTTTTAAGCTTTGTGGGTTCCAGTTTGACATCTCTCTTTTAGTTCCACTACTTCCACATTGATAAGATTTATTTTCTTTCTCGTTAATGTCTCTATTGGGGTATTCTGTGCTATTTCCATCCTAAAAATATTTGAGTGAATTATTGTCTCTTGATACAAAAATAAACTTGTATACAGTACCTCAACTAATTCAAATGTTATCATTTCCTCTGTTTCTGTCTTGTCATCCTCTAAATGTTCAATTTCAATGTTATTCAAACTTTCCTCTTGTAAAGGATTACCCACAGGATTATCTGGAATACATATAATACTTCCAAATAACTAATATTAAAAGTGTATGTTAACTGAAACTAATTATTTCGCAATTCATTAGTGGTCTTGTTAATGGTTAATTGGGAAATTCTAATAGTTCCTATGAAAATAAACCAGTTTTTTTGTAAAGAAATTAAAAAATACTTACCCTCATCATCATCATCAAACCGTGATGGCAAACCATCAACACTTGGTTGAATTAAATCGTATATTAATTGCTCGCCTGTATTTAAGGGCACTATATTTGGTACACCACCTCCTGTTTTAAAAAGTTCTCGCTTGTTCGAAGCAATCTTTTTTCGTAGATCTTTTTTGAATGTTTCATACTTGGTTTTTAGGCACATCATGGTTCTGGGAAGACCACTTCTTTTTCCATTAAATTCGGAGGTCAAATTATTCCAGGCTTGTAGTTTTTCTTTCCAAGTGATAGCATCTGACTTTTTGGATTCTATTATTTCAGCATGTTTTACCACTAACGAACATAAAAAATCGACCTCTTCTCTGCTGAAATTGGCCGATCTATTTTTCTTTGCTTTTTCTTCGGACATTACGAATAAAAATAAACTTCAAAAATTACTCTGCGAAAAACAACCAGTCCAGTAACCACACAATTTCTTCTCTTTCAATATTTGACACGAAACTTGACGTAAATCGGAGTCAGTTGCAGGTTGCCAAATTGTATATGGTTGTTTTCTACCAAAAGGTTAAATTCTATTTAATAAACGGGAAAATTTTAACAGCAACTTTCAGAGACGGATAAGATTTAAGCTGTTGTTAATTACCAGACACATTGCCAGGACATTAATAAACTGGCCCTAAATATTTCATAGGTCAAGGAAAATTATAACAGTTTTTTTTTTTCACTTTCTCAAACTCTCTGATTTTAAGTATTTTTAAGTGATGCGTGCGTTTTGTATGGATAGTCCTAATTTTTTATCTTTATAAGTGCGTAAATAAATACTTACTTAGTTTTGATTGTGTTTTGTAATGAATAAGTATGTTGCGTTTAGTAAGTGACTAAGTACACGTATAAAGTATACACAAAGTGAAAGTATAAAATAAAATTAAATACCTATATTTATTTCGAAAAAGAACAGAAAGTTCAGGAATATTAAACTTCTATTCCAGCTAGCTCTACTTTAATTTCATTACAATTCTTTAAATATATTATTCTCTTAAAAAGCCACATCTATTATGTTTGTTAAATCATTTTAAGATTACTTAACAAACATTTTTTTTCATATTTACAGGTAGGTAATTGATACGAAACATGGCTGAATCTAAGAAGAAGTGTCGACAGTACAGTGTTGAATATTTGAAATTTGGTTTTCTTCCAACAAATACAGACAAGCGATTGCCCATGTGTCTTTTATGCAACAAAGTCTTGAGCAATTACTCTATGAAACCATCGAAGCTGGAAGATCATCTAAGAAGGTGTCATCCTGACAAAATAGGTAAGAATTTGAAATATTTCCAAACATTGAAGGAAAAGTATGAAAAGAGACCCACCGTGCATAGTATGTTCGCTTCAACGTCTGAAAGCAACGACGATGGCTTGCGGACATCTTACAATATCTCATTACTTATAGCAAAATCTGGGAAACCGCATACCATTGAAGAGGAGTTAATTTTGCCTGCTGTTGAAGAGGTCTTGAAAACTGTCCTGCACAGATCTTCATTTGACATACTTAAAAGAATTCCTTTGAGTAACAACACTGTACAAAGACGTATTGATGAAATGAGCTCTGATGTTGAAAGTTTCTTGTGTAATTATCTGCAAACAACTCATTTTTCTATTCAACTGGACGAGTCAACTTTACCTGGCAATGAAGCATTATTATTGGCATATGTTCGATTTATCAAAGGCGAACAAATGTTTGAAGAGTTACTATTCGCGAAAACTTTGAAGACTGACACTAAAGGTGAATCAATTTTTAATGTTTTGAATGATTTTTTTACGGAAAAATCAATTGCATTCACAAACATTATTTCGGTGGCAACAAATGGAGCTCCTGCCATGGTCGGGCGATATCGTGGGTTTATAAGTCATCTTAAAAGGATTAGACCAGAGGTAATTGCAATTCACTGTGTCATCCACCGACAACATCTAGTAGCGAAAAAATTGAGTGATAGATTGCACCAAGCCCTTCAATTTGTGATTAATGCAGTTAACAAAATAAGAAGCAATGCATTAAATACGCGCTTATTTGCACAATTGTGCGAAGAAAATGATGAGGACTTCCAACGATTGCTGCTACATACCGAAGTACGCTGGTTGTCGAAAGGTGCATGTCTATCAAAATTCTATTTGCTTTTCGACTCTGTTTTAGAGTTTCTGAACACTAAAGATCCTGTTTTAAAAGAAAACCTCATGAATTTCAAAGCAGACATTGCGTATTTGACAGATTTGTTCAAAAAATTCAATGACCTCAACCTACAGTTACAAGGGGACAGCCTCAATTTGATAAAAACAAAGAGTGAAATTTCAGCTTTTCTTGGTAAACTGAAACTTATGAAGCAAAATATTGGTCGACGTGAATTTTCCCAGTTTCCAAATTTTTCGCAGGTAGAATGCCTCGACGAAGATATTCAGACGTATGTTCAACATTTGATTGCCCTGTATGATGATTTTAAAATCAGATTTGAAGACATTCTGTCGATGGATATACCACCATGGATAATAAATCCATATGATGAAACTGAAGTGGAAAATGTGGTACTGCAAGAAGAGCTACTCGAGCTTAGCACTAATGAGGAGCTCAAAGTAGCATTCAAAAGAGGGTATCAATCATTTTGGCTGCAGGCACAAATACCTGAAAAATATCCAGGACTGTGGGGAATTGTGCAAAAATTTCTCATAGCGTTTCCTTCGTCATATCTTGTCGAACGCAGTTTTAGTGCCGTAACAAACCTAACAAAAAAACGGAGCAGATTAAATATTACAGAGCGAGGAGATTTACGGTTATACTTAACTAAACTCAAGCCAAATATTGATAATTTGCTGTCAATTCACCAAGTACATTCCTCCCATTGAAATTATAACTTTTATCTCAGATTACAATGGTAATCTGAGATAAAAGTTAACATCAAAACTAATAATGATTATTATTTTAAAAAAAGTCGCAATATAATCAAGAAAATATATATATAATCAAGAAAATATTTATTTTTACTTTTTACCACTCCGAAGTGGGAGCTTATTGGTTTCTTGTACTGTGAGTGATTATAAATGCTCACCTTTTTTTCGAAACCTTTTAACTCATAGTTGATTGAAAAATAGCCACCACAACACAGATTTACATAGACATATACTTTTTTCGGGTTTTGGAAGTAAGTTAGTAAATGTAATAGCTGCAGGGGGTCCACCAGATCCAGCAAAATGTTTAAAGTGGTCTATGAGAAAAAAAAGTATGGGAACCTCTGATCTAACATTTGTCGTTCTTGTGAAAAATCAATGCATGAATCACAGCTGTGGACTTTGAGTGCCTTTTCCAACAGATAGCCACAAACATATCTACCAAAATTCTTTTGCAACATCTCATCTGTTTGATAATCTGTATCGATTAATTGAGCTCTAACTACCTGTTGAGGTTCAGGGGTAGTTGGTAGAGTTTCTGATGATATATCTTCAAATTTTCATAGAATTGAGTCGGGATCTGCCTCACAGTTTTCCGTACCTGAATGGAAAAGTTTGAGATACAACAAATGTTTAAAAGATCTTTCGACTTGAATTGCAGTAGGATTTTTGCAATTGCCATTTTGCTGTCTCAAGTTCCAAAAAAAATTTCTAGGCAATCTTGATTTAACCGTCTTGTAAATAAATATTTAAACTATGACTGATCTAAGTCGTTATACAGGCCTTTTATACTATTTATAGTAATCCTAACACATTTAAAACTTTTAATTTTGTGTGTTATATCAACATTTATATAATTTTTTACTCTAATTTTAGTAAACAATTTAAAACATTCATCTAACAGTTCAATTTGATGTGGTAGGTTTTTGAACGGCTTGTTAAATTTTTTTGATGCGTAGGTACTTGACGAATTTAAAAGATC
>CAJUYH010007727.1:0-16874 GCA_910591685.1 Galerucella tenella | reverse complement strand
CATTCGAGTTTAGTATCCGTCATTCATCTTTTTTCAATTCAAAAGAAACGTCAAAATAACTTGTCAAAAAAAGTTTCTCATAGAAGCGCACTGGATCAAGAATATTCATTTACAAAGATAAACTTGAAAGAAATAATCCGTACAAATTACCAACAAATACTTAAAACAGAATAAAATGGGTATTTAAGGGGACCTCAGATTTTATAAAATTATGTAATAGGTACATCTGACGTTATAGATAAACAATTTTCATATTTCTCAGTGGTCGAGTAGTAAGCAATCCAGACTCTCACGCCGTAGACCCGGGTTCGATTCCCGTGAAAAAGTTTTTTTTTAATTGTTACTTTTATTTAAAAATAATTATTCTGCTTGATAATAATAACAACAACAGGTAGATATTAATCGCGCAAAACAAATTATGGAAATAATAGTAAAAATTTATCCGAACAAATTCAAGTAGATCACTAGCACTGCGAATACCAGCTTTGCATAGAATTTCAATATAGCATCGGTGGTTCAGTGGTTAGAATGCTTGCATTGTACGCGGGCGGCCCGGGTTCAAATCCGGGTAGGAGCATATTTATTATTATGAATTGCTGCTTCGTAAACGAGAGAGACTAAGGAGGCACAAGCACGCAAAAGCAAGGCACATAACGAAGAAATGTAACATAACGTTTCGTAACGTAACGCGTAACGGTCAGATCTTTTGCGTCGCGACCCCTGGTCGCTCAAACATAACCTGGCATAAAGAACTAAAGTTCCAAAATAGCATAAAGTATTCCTGGATAACTGGTCTTTAAAACACTTGCTCTATTTCAAAAAATCGCGCGTGTTTTAAAGACCTTAATATCCACTTATACTTTAATATACTATTAATCCGTAAATATCCAAAACAATATGAAAATTTACATTAAAAACACAACCGAGTTGTTGTATTGAAACTAAACAAGAACATAATTTATAATTACTTACATAATTTTTAGGTTATTTTACATTGTTGATATGCACTTACCCTCATAGAATTTATTTCATCCTCATCCCATCGTAGCTTAGCTTGTTTTCCTCCATATGTTATTTATTATTATTGTATATGTGTTGTACATTCTTTTATTTCCAAGAATTGATCCACTCGCAATATTAATAAAATAATTCGAATCAAACAAATAACTTATTTTTTGGAACTTTAGTTCTTTACGTCAGGTTATGTTTGAGCGACCAGGGGTCGCGACGCAAAAGATCTGACCGTTACGCGTTACGTTACGGTACGTTATGTTACGTTGCTTCGTTATGTACCTTGCTTTCGTGCTTGTGCTCTCTCCTTAGTCTCTCTCTCGATTACGAAGCAGCGATTCATTTTCATGCTCCGGCCAGGATTCGAACCCGGGCCGCCGCGTGCAATGCTAGCATTTATACCACTGAACCACCGATGCTATATTAAAATTCTATGCAAAACTGGTATTCGCAGTGCTGGTGATCTACTTGAATTTGTTCGGATGAACTTCGAGATAAATTTTTACTATTATTTCCATAATTTTTTTTGCGCGATTAAGCACATTCACTTTTCGAAATACAGGGTGTTGAAATTTTGAAAACTTGAATGTTTTAATTCGATAACTTTAAAATGGATGGATGAATTGATTTGACATTTGGCAGGTTGTTTTTAAATGTAAAAGGGCATATTTTGAAAGAAATAGTAGTTTGTGCAACTAGTGTGGATATGATGGCCATATCGCACGAGGACGACGTTTGAGCACGACGCCGTAGGCGGAGTGCTCAATCGTTCCAGTGCGATATGGACAATCCACACGAGTCTAGCAGCATATTTGTTCTACGACCCACTTAAGAAAAAAATCTAGAAAATAAAAATTTCTATAAACTGTAATATAACTTCAAAAATTTAACAATTCAATTTTATGTTTCCACTAATTTTGTGGTAAACGTACAGTTCTGGAATGTCCAGTTTGTATAATGCTACGGTTTCCTTAAATATACAATGATGTTATAAGTGGATGTTGCTAGTCGGACTCCCTCATTAAGGGTACCGTACCATTATCTATAATAATGAATATTCTGCTAAATATTTCAAACGTCTACCTGTTGTCGTTATTAATATCAAGCAGAATAATTATTTAAAAATAAAATTAACAATAAAAAAGCATCTTCACGGGGAATCGAACCCGGATCTACCGCGGGAGAGTCTGGTTTGCTTACTACTCGGCCACCGAGGCTTTGCAAATTGTTTATATATAACGTCAATTGTATTACATACTTTTTACTTAAAAGGAACTAAAGTTCCTACCGTGTGTCCCGCGACACGTTCTACCTTTTTTAGTACGTTTAACCTCAAAGACTCATAAAAAATTAAATAAAAATAAAAATAAATAAATTTTAAAATCCTTCTAGTTAACTGGCGCTCAACTTTTAAAATAAATAAATAGAACATTCAAAATCATACACTTTAAGTAATATCTCACCATCATAAATACACAACATTACAATATATACGAGGCTATACACTCCAGTTGAAGTTGTAGCCGCTCAGTTTGAGCTCTTTTGACCCTGTATCTGCAATTTACTAGATGTTTTTACAGTTTCGACAATTGCTCTCCACGCTCTTCTGTCCTGCATCTGTCTCATCCCCCCTTCTAATCCCAAAATTCTTATATCCTCCACGACCTGATCTTTCCATCTATTTTTTGGTATTTCCTAATTATGTCTCCATTCTGTAATTCTCCTTACCTCCTGTTCTTTTCTCCAGTCTTTTAACATGTCCATACCAACGTATCCTTTTCGTAGAGGTTACTATATCCTCATTTTCTAATATATTCCTAATTTTATAATTCATAAGTCTTCGGTACTCGTTATTTCCTAGTTTCACTTGTCCATACATTTTTCTAATTATTCTCCTTTCATATATAATGTGGTAAATAAATAATTATTAATAGTGAGTGATGAGTGTATATATAACGGAGGAAACCGTAAGGGCTTCATTTCCGTTAATTCTGAAGTTGGGTTGTTCAACACAATGAAAACCGAACAAAAAGAAACTCTCCACGTTAAAACAAAAACTCGACTAACCAAAAACTCCTGATAATTTTTCTCCCTTTGCCGCTTTGAAATCTGTTTCCTGAAATAAAAAGAGTGAAAATAAAAGTAGGTTTGAAATAAAACAATCTACTTGTCCTAGCTAACGGGAAAGGAAAGATGGGAAGTCAAGAGTTCCTGAGATGCCGAGAATATCACCCGAGTCCAGGGTTCGGTGATTCCCTCGGGTGCCATCAACGTAGAGGACTTCATCACCGCTCGTTTATGTCTACTACACGACACCAAACTTCTCTCTAAACACAAAAACTGACGGTCATTTGCAAACTTTACAACACAAACGACCTGAAAAATTTTATGGCTGCTTCTTATACGGTAGAACAATTGTAAATTTTTGAATAGTTAAACAGAAATGCTGTGAAATGATAGTTTTCTTTGATAAAAAATATAAGCATTTCAGACGTCAATAGTTTAATACTTCTTATAAAGTTTGTAACATTACTTTCCAAAGAACATAGACCGTTTAATAAGAAACAACAACTACTTCTTCGGCTATGTGCCCCGAAATACATTAGATTACACTTTTAAGTTATACGGGGTTGGGATATCTGCACGATATGACCAACAAATTTGGCAGGAAACTGTTATTGAGTAAATAAGTATTTTGTGTTTTGAAAAACGTATTTTGCATATAAAATTGAATCACAAGGTTTTAGATCGGGTGAATTTGGAGTAGATCAGATATCCACACCAGGCGTATCCTCCTTCCTTGTTTGCCAGTTACATAATACCGGTAGTAGCGGCTCACTTTCTCACAGTTAAAAATATTTCAGAATAACTCGACATATAGCATTAAGGATAAATAATAAGGGGCTTAGTTCTTGTCTTAGTCCCAAACCTTTTGTAGCTAACTTCTGTTTTACGTCACAGCATAAATGGCGAGCATGTTCTAGTTCTAGTTCATCTAAAATGAAAATATTAGATTGGACTGAGTCCAAAAATATCAATATACGAAGTACAAAATATGGAAATCATAAAACAAGATGCCAAAAAGAGTCACAGCATTTAAATAGTTTGGTCAGAAAGTTGAAGAGTCTGTGAAGGAGAAATTATTAAAACCCGTGAACCTCCAAATACTTGATGTTATTCAGTCTTGGAATGAAACAAAATTACAAAAATCCATTTACAACAAGTTTTCAAAGACTGGGTTATTGAAAATTTTGTAGTCAATTGATTAAGTCAACTGATATTATTTGTCGGATTTTTCTTTTTGATACGATGTGTGGCATTCGAGATGGAGGCACCCCCATTTTTTCGCTGCTTGAATAATCACAGATTTCAATTTTTGAAGTCATATAGCTTGGAGCGCCACATTTTTTTTAATAATCAACTGACATCTGAACATTGACATCAGCCTACTACGATTTCATGAACAGGTCAACTTTTCGATATTTTGCCACGCGTTAGAGATATCGAAAAAAATTTGTAAGTATGTCCCCCTATGTTGGAGTCATATGGAAAACTTTTTTATTATTATTTCAGGAGGAAAAGTTATTATCCATAAAAAATTCTGCATTATCTAAAACCTAGAATACAGTCATCAAATATAAAAAAATTTCAGTCGTATACTAGGTTTGTCAAAAAATATTACTTTCACTCAAGAGTAAACTAATTTGACAATATCGAAAAATGTTACTAAAAAAAGTTGATCAAAATCAAATTACGATTAAATATGTAATTACATTCATTTTTATATATGCTTCTATTTTGATCTCTCTCTTGTGATTACGAAACAATAATCACCTTTCAGGTTTTTCCTGTTTTTTAATATTTTTTGCATTTAAAACGCGAAATAAGTGCAGCATATTCATTTATTTTTCAAATAATAAAATACATTCAAACAGCATGTTATAAAATTAACTATTAATGTTTGAAACAAACAAATTCAATTTTTCTACAATCACATTGAAAACTAAGCTTTGTCGCTTGCCATTTACAAAGAAAAGTTGACGTTTCTTGAAGAGAGTTACTTTACGCTTTACGAGACCTTTCTAATTGTAGAATGAGAAGAAGTACATTGACAGTATTGACAATAATAAGTATACGTTTAAAATTTTATAAATTATTTGACAGGTACTTGAAATAAGAAGTATGAATTTATCACTTTTATTAGTTATTATATCTATTCATGTGATTGTAGAAAAAATGTTATATGTATTGCGAACTAAAAGTGGAATTATTGTTCTCAAGCAATTAACCCTTGCTTTCGAACAATAATTCCTCACTTTTCGCTTTCAATACATAAATAACTACTTATTTCATTCATACTAATGCTTCGACATATCCAACATTTTTCGATATTGTCAAATTTAAAGGTACTTTTCTCTTGAGTAAAACTCATATTTTTTTGACAAGCTCAAAAATGTTGCTATTTGATTACTGTTTCATGGGTTTTAGATGATGCAGAAATTTTTATGAGGAATAACATTGAGATATTAGAATTAAACCTTATTGAGACATCATTGAATTATAATTTATCCTTGGGTCTCTTGAATATTTTATTTTAAAACCGAAGTAATAAAACTTGTACGGTTTGTAAATATATTCACAGTATGATCAGATAAAAGGACTTGCCCTATTCTCCCCACTGTCACTTCATTTTAAATACTAATTCAAAACATGTATATATAGATTATTAATAAAACCGTATTTTGAATCATTTTATTACGCGTAGAGTTATTCATTCATTGCGCTAACAGACGAAACGTTCTTATTGTCATTCCGTCTGTAAATATTGAAATGTCTTCTCACTAATGATATCCTTTTGCTTTGTGCTATATTCGGTCATCCAGTGGACCGTGATCTAAATCAAAAATAATGATCTAGTTTCTTTTGATTCTCCTATTGAACGTCAACAGCCTGGCACTATTAATTCATTTTGATATATCAAAAGGAACATATATATCAAAAGGATAAACGCAAAAAGGGATATTTTCTACGAATGAGAAAATGTTCTATTTAATTTCGACGTTACCTACAGGGAAGACGGGAAAAGTAACTCGAGGGGAGCGGTTATTTTTTTAGAACAAAGCAAATGTTATTTTTGGTTACATGTGATCGACTTTTTGGGAAAAAATAAATAAAAGAGTGGTCACAATAATATTTGGTGGAAAAATAATTAAACTTTGCGAGATTTTTCATAAAAATATACAAAAATATATTATTATGGTGAAATGTGGAGCTTAATAAGATATACCGAGCTGCCATGGAAATTCTATTCTGAAAACCGAAGTAGAAAAGTTAAGCCGGTTCTAGAATTGCATCCATCTGAAACAAAGACCACAACTTGGTTTGATACTTATTCGCAAACCCGTAAAAGAACTTGTTAAAATCCAGAACCTTCCAAGCAGTATTTGGACGTTGCGAGTTATATAGCGTTGAGCCAACGTTGTACTGACACGTTTTGAAATAGAAAGAAATAAAAATACAAAAAATATTGTTGTTCAATTTCCCAAGAAATTAACAAAAAGAATAATGAATACACCACAAGGAACATACAGAAGATATTGATTAACCGACTAAAGTATTTCTTTTGAGCCATGCAAATTATGAACAGTATAATATAATACACATTTTCATTACAATCAAAACAAAAAACAAACAAAGTTCAATTTTCTGGTAAACGTCGACCATTTTCATTTCCAATTGCTAACTTTTTGGTTTTCTCCATTACTTTCAACATTTTGTTGGAGCTGATACCTGGAGCCCACAGAAACCTAGTTCATCCAGTTTTTTATTAATTCCTGTATAGTTTCAGAACTGATTGAACAAAATCCCAACGCTTCAATTATCTGACATAATCATAGCCTTTCTTTATTGATATTGCCCTGGGCATACTTCCCTATTACGACAATTTCCCAAAAATGCTTTCAGTTTTTCCAACACTTCAGGAGCAAGACTTTGATACCTGATCCAGATACTTCCATCCTAGTCCCTTCAGTTGCTGAAAATAAATTTACCTCTTTCCATTTTTCCTGTAGAATCATTAACGCTGATTTTCAATAAATGTAAAAACTAAAAGGACTGAAGGGCAAACTATTTCAAAACGTCCTTTGCACTATAAATCTACGTACAAGTCCAGAGACAGTAAAATATTGAAAAAACAATGGAAGGAAATTTGGGAAAAAGTATACATGGTGGTAGAATTTGTTCAGTCATCCTTTGCCGGTACGTCATAATCGGTGACGTATTCTGCTGTTTTACGTATGTCTTATATCACTTGAATGTTATTTCACACTCAACCTCAAAATTATAATCAATGACAAATGTTAAATAAAATATGACAACTGAACTGTCAAAAGTAAAAGTATGTTGACCTTAGATAAGAAGTACGTTAATGACGTCATAATTTCCTCTCGTCCATTTCATGAATGAGAGAGCAAGCTGGACAATGTATGACGTAACGGAAAGGATGGTTGAACAAACTCTACATGTTTTTCCTATCCACGAAGAAAAACTTTATCCCTACGATCTTGAGGATAATAATTTCCCATTCCACGTTCGTTCCATCACAAATTCGCTTTTTGAGATTCGAAGAGTGTACGAAAGACATTCCAGAACTAAGAGTAGTTATATAACAATTTAACTTCTTTCCAGAATTGTCGTGACAATGCCGCCTCCTAAAATGCTTTAATGAAATTAGAACTTTTATAATAAAAAGTTTTATCGTCAAAATGGAAAATATTAAAATTTTCTTCAAAATTTCTAAAGTGTAGAAGCATATACTGGTCCCAGGAGTGCACTTTTGCCTTCTGGTGATGATATCTGTAGGTTTGTTCTAAACAACTTCGCTTTGCGCCCGAAGGAAGTTATATGTAAAAGTTGAAAGTTGGTTTTATGTATAAGAAAATGCACTAAATTTTTCCTTTGAGATGGTACACGAGAAATCTCGTTATAAAATCTGGTGCGGATTAAGGCCTTTCTTTTGAGGACACTCAAATGCCGACGAAAATTTTGTTTTACATTTCAAAAGTAGATAAATTTGCGGCGAAAAATATTCAAGATCTACGACAAATGTAAAAAATGTGAAAAAGACAGCCGATTATATGTTTTTTGTTTTTGTTTACAGTGCACTACACATCTAGTAGAAAATTATTCATTATTGCACGGTGACCCAGTTAATACTGACACATTTTAAACGTGATTATTGACAAAGCATAATAGATATGTGCGATTCCAACCAATCAGATTCAATATTCTAGGTTCTAGGTATGCTATTTCAAAAACTTATTAATAACTACTACTACTACCACTACTAAATGTGCAGGCCAGCCTTGTCCTGGACAACTCAAGCCAAGGTTCCGGCACTGAGGCCACTGGCGGGCCCATTGTGTCATTCCTGCTACCTAGACATCCATGAAGCCGAGCCCTTCAATAAAGGCCACAACCTTTTTTAATGGATGTCTGATTGTGTCTCCAGGGGCCATAACAGGGACTCCGAAGATTCGCCTGCGTAGTACAGCCCAGTATGGACACTCTAAGAGAACATGGACTGACGTTTCGTCAGTCATGCCGCATCCCCTACATAGGGAACTTTCCTCTACTCCTAAGTTGTGGAGGTTTTTCCTCATACAGCAGTGCCCTGTTAGGAGTCCTGCTATCTTCCTTAGCCTACTCCTTGGTAGTTCAGTAGCTGCCCTGGCGTGTCCATTAGTCCATCCCTTCAGTAGAAGTGTGGATTGTCTAGGACCCTGCAGAGCATTCCAATGAGCGAGGTGCTGATTCCTCAGCCACTTCTTCGTCTCCTTGCGTATTTTTTGTTTTGTTAGACCCAGGGTCGAGCCCGGGACGCAGAAAGGAGCTGCCGCCCCTTCCGCAGCCAGTGCATCCGCCATCTCGTTGCCTTCAAAATCAGAGTGAGCTGGAATCCATTCTAGCCGCACCACGTTCCGCCTTGCAAGATTAGCAAGTCGTTCTCGACATTCGTTAGCTTTAATTGCTGCCTGACTGTCGGAGTATATGGTTATGCGTCGATCCACATAACCTCTGTTTATCTGCGGTTTATCTGCGCACATTCCAAGATAGCATATATCTCGGCCTGATATGCAGATACACTATCACACAATGGTACACAAACTTGTGTTCTTGGGTTCCTGGAGTAAATTCCAGACCCTACTCTATCACTGGAGCATGAGCCATCTGTGTACCAGACGGTCCCGTTAGGCTGTGTATTCCTCTCTTTTTCCCAGGACTCTCTATCCCGGATCATGGCCCTGTATGGGGTAGCGAAGTAGTTAATAATAATATAATTAATGACCTTAATGTGTTCTTTACAGGCCAAACACATTCGAAAATAATGGAAAGAGTGATCACAAATACTTTGGTGCCAAAGGCCCTGATGGGATATTCCAGATTGTGTAGGGGTGGAAAAGGGTAGAATATAGTTTTTTGCGATTTCCGAACTCCCGCTATATTAAAAAAAGATAATTGTAAATTGCACAACTTCAATCTCGAACAATTTTTTACCTATTTGTGCTTAGTTACAGTTGTCTATGAATTGTCCCAATAAGGGCCGGTTTTACAATAGTGGTATAAACTAAGAGTAAGCCTATTCTCGGTATAAGATGTATTCTATCGTTTTACAAAGCAGGTATAAGTTTAACCATGGAATAGGATACTCGGAAAGTCTAGAATAAGCTGTACCGTCGCCGAACAGACAGATATGTCGGTTACTCTACGAAAAACCTCTAGGCCAAGAGCCGGGTATTTTTGTCAAAAAAGTGTACGGGAATAGGTATTTTTTTCTTTGAATATGTTCAGGGGTGTCCCCTGAATGTAAATCCAAGTTGGAGTCATGGGAAGTCATGGGGAGTCATGCCATCTTGAAAAACACGTTTTATTAAATATCTCGCGAACCGCGCATCGTACGACAAAAATTGTGAATCATTATTGTAGAAAATAATATTTGCCATCTTTTTTATTCGAAACTTTTTTTTGTATAACGCATAGGTTTTCAATTATAGCGCTCCAAACTTTTTTCTATATGGTTTTTGCTAAATATTTAGATAATGGTCAATGGTAAATTAGAAATGGTGGTAACTGAATTGTAGAGCATGAAATTTTCTATGGATTTTACTGGAAACTTTTTCCCGCAGCATTTATAGTTTAGGAGCTGCAGCTTGATAAAACTTGCTCCTCGTGCATTATCAGTGGCAATATTGCTCGTTGTATACGAAAACCATTTCATAACGCATAAAATGGCATGAAGTATACAAAAAATGACAATACAGTTGTGTACCAAATCAATTAAAATTATGAATAATTAGGAGAACAACTAATAATTCATCGATCTTTATTGTTTGCAAAACGGAATCATCATATAAAAGATCGTCAATGTAAAAAAAAACAATAGTGCATCACGCTACATTGTAAGAATTGTTATTGTTATTGTTATTCTTAAAATTATTATTATTATTATTAATTAACGTTATGCTTGTATTATGCTATTTTATATTGTACAGTATTATTTTATATTGTATATTATAATATATTGTAATATTAAAAATGATTTCTTTTTTAATAGAAGAATATAAAGGTTGGTATTCAATTTGAATTTTCTATTTTTTTAAATTCAACGTGAATCTGAGTTAAGGGGCCGTTCATAAAACACGTCACGCTGAAATTGTGATTTTTAGACCCCCTCCCCCCGGTTGTCGCGCTGTGTCACACTTTCTGTGACCCCCTATTAATATTACGTCACAAAATCCAAATACCTACCTCCTAAAAAAAATTGATTGAATGTACATACATTCATAAGTTTAAAAATCTGTATAATTTACTAATAATGAATGACTTCTATCATGACAAAAATTTTAAAAAAATTATGGAGAAAAATACTCTAGTAAAATTTTTTGAAGTCGCGAACGTCACGTTGTCCTTCGACCCCCGGTCAAATCACTAAAAGAAAAATAAGTGTGTAGCATACTGAGCTAACCACCAAGAGGTCCTCGGTTCGAAACCCGTTTTGGACCTGGGTTTTTCCCCTTTCTTGAAAAAATATTTACATGTGCTTATAAATCAAATAAGTAACGAGAGAAAACTAGACGCAACATAATATATTGTAAAGAACAGAAATATAACACACAATTCGAAAATAGTATATTAAGTATCAAGAACGGTAAGGGATGTTTACCGGTCGACAGCAATTTTGCTGGAGACCGGTATTACCCTTAACGTTCGAAATGCTTATACCATTTTTTGCGCGATCGTATTGAAATAAACTTCGAATTAAATAATTTAAATTTCTTCGGAATGAACGAAATGTCAAAATTGACATGTATACTTCTCGATCATTTTAAAATATAATTAGCATTCGGTGGAATTGTTTTTATGCTATTTATTACTTTTTATATTGTTCTGTTCATTCAAAAAATATAAATCTTCTTATTTTTTTTGTTACTTTTGTGTAATGAATGAAGTAATATATTATTTAGGACCACTTAAAGGTATGTAGGGCAAGACGTCGGTAAGTAATGGTATGTTATGAATGGTAATCACTTACCGACGTGTTAGACTTAGAAACCAGTAAACACAACCTACCGTCCTGACAACCGATGCTGTAAATGAACAAAAAAGATCGATCGCGCAAAAATATATATAATTTCCTTCATACCTGGCCACATGTAGTTACTTCGCATGCTTGCAGCCCACATACGTTTAACGCTAAGTTACAAACAGGCGAGGGAACGACCCTAGCGCATGATGAATATACAGCATTATAATCTCGTTATAATCTCATTCACAGCGTGATAGCTCCTAAACTATAAATGCTGCGGGAAAAAGTTTCTGATGAAATTTATAGAAAATTTCATGCTCTACAATTCAGTTACCACCATTTTTTATTTATCATTGACCATTAACTAAATATTCAGCAAAAACCATATTGATGGAGCGCTATAATTAAAAACCTATGCGTTATACAAAAAAAAGTTTCGAATAAAAAAGATGGCAAATATTATTAGGTTGTTTACACTAGTCTAACATTTGGACTTGAAGGCATGAACTTTTATTTTTATTTGTAGTGAATATACCTATAAATTATGTCTGTTAAAAGCAAAAAACGAACGCGTTGTAGCTCTAGTAGATATTTATTCTCTAATTTGCTCTTTCTAACCTAAATCTGGCCACAAACTCATCGTCATCCAAGGTTTCGAAGTAATTGATCCTACAATAACAAATTATTAAAAAATTGATAATTTAGAAAGAATTTGAGTACCTAGTTATCTTTCACGTATAGTTTTTGGTTTCCTTCATAGCGGAACCATATCTTCTTCATCGGAAGATTCAAATATTGGAAGATCATATATATTCATTTTAAAATATTAAATAGACTCTAGACAGCAAAGGTTATCAATAATAAAAAATCAGCTGAAATCCAATAACAACACTTTTTGTTAAGTTTTAATGTTACGAATAAAAACATTACATATGACGCGTACAAGACTGACAGGAGATATCAATTTATATGAACTACTTTCACGTTACTCCAAGAATTGCTATACCGGTGTAAGAAAAGTATCGTAAAAGCAACTAGTTTTATACTAGGTATAAATTCTGGTATAACTTTATTCCCAGAATAACTATACTGTTATTTATACCTAGTATAAATCTCTCTTGTAAAACCGGCCCTTAGTAAAGAGTGTTTACCAAAAGATATCGAAGAGTAACAGATTTAATACTATTATAACGCCTGAGCCTCTACCTTGTACTGATGAGGCCCAAATTACTGATGAGCAGAATTGGTATTGGTCTTGCAGTCTTGCTTTTTCGCAACTCTTAGACCAAGACCGGAGGATTTGAGCAATACCAAGGCTATCCGAGTCATGTTCTTGGTCTTGCTTTGCTCATCACTAGTCCAAATACACCGAAACCGGTCTAGTGCACTTCTAATTGCAAACCAGAGTGATTGCTTAAATCTTGTAGATCATACTGACCCCGTTTAACTTATAAGTGTAATTCAATGTCTGTCGGGGTCTGTAGGGCATATGGCCCGAGAAATAGTTACTTCTTCTTGAGCGAACCGTCATTGTTTTTCGGAAAATATTTTCCAAAAACTTTGTAAGGCGATATAATACGTCACCTGAATATTAAAATGTTCTATATCCACTTTTGGCCAAAATAGAGTTATATACATACAAAAATTTGTAAAAATTAGCTTCTTATGCTGATTCTAAAAATTTTTGTTATATTTTTTTTCTACTAGCGTGCGCAAAAGTCCACGTTTCCGCACTGTTTTTAGTGTGGAAGGAGTCACTTTTCCTCACTAGTGCGGAAAGTATATTTGTTAGGTTTTAGGAGGGTAGGTATACTGATTAAAAATTAAGGAATTTATTAAAATTCTGAAATAATTTTCAATTAAGAAAAAACGTTTTTTTCATTAATTTTTAATGACCCTTATATAAGCCTCATCAAATGAAGGTCAAATAATGATAATTAATTTGCGTGTTTGATAGTAAATGTTTCTTTTTGTTTACTTTTGGTTTTTTTCCGTATGCTAGTAGAAAAAATAGTGTACCTAACACGTGCGTAAAGTGACTTTTCCGCACTAGTTAGGTAAACTACTATATTATGTAAAATAGGGTCGTAAATGTTTCGATAAACCCAGTATTTTTAATTTGAAAAATATTTACCAGCATGATAATTTTTATTTTAAATGGCGCGTCGTCCACTTAAATTTAAAATATACAGGTTGTTCAATTAGTAACTTGTCCAAACTTGTCCAAAATAAGAATTAAACTTAAAATTTGATATATACCTTCTGTCAGGTTTACAACCTTATACGCTGGTACTTTTTTTCGCCAACACGAATTTCAACCGTACTTTTTTTTAGCAGACTGTCTCAATAATTAGTGTTGGAAGATTCTCAATCAAACTATAATAATACCACAGCAACAAGTTATTTTTGAAATCACTAATATCACCGGAAACCAAGAGGTATCTAGAATAATAAAAACTGCTTTATCTCAAAAGGTGGATAATTCTAAAAACAAAAAGGGAGACATTAATTATTTTCAAAAAGCAAATGAATCTAAAAACAATCAGAAGCCTAAAACCAAGAAAAATATTTCGAAAAAATAATAAAATGGTATTCTATTTAGCAACATGTTTTTCCCAATTAGTTACTAAACCAAACCCAAAGTACAATTTATTTTTTATTTTGAATTTTTTTTGTTATTTTAACATGTTTTTCAATTCATAAATAAAAATTTGTAGATAGTCTTTACAAATAAAAAAATATTTATATTATTTAATGAATTGTAAGGACTCATCTTTGATTGTGATTTTCTCGAAGTTACAAAAATGGGATATAGAACAATTTAATATTCAGGTAACGAATAGTATTATGAGAATTGGTACAATTTTTCATACTAATATCAATGAATATTAAACTTTCATTGAAAAAATTGACGATGTGAAACCTTAATTTTTCAGTTTTTCGCAATTTACGTGTTTTTGCTGCGGGGATATATTTTTATTGTTTCTTCCATGGAAGTCCAAGTCTTTGCAGAAAAAATGAGATCCGTTTGAGTTGTCCAGAGCAAAAAAAGAAACTTTGAGAGGCGTCTTTTCCGAAAATTTGAATTTTCCAAAGATCACTTGACTTAGCGAAAAAAAAGAAAAAAACTCTACTTTCCAAGATTACAATAAAGTGCCCTTGTGTCAACTATCATGTTAGGAGCAGCGTTAAAGATTGAAGAATTGAATTTATGCGATTCACTCCCAAATTTTAGGGTTATGTGGAAAATTGTTGTATATAAAAGTTGTGTACTTTTCAATTATCTGCAGCTTCTCACTTAAATTTTTTCAATAGAATAAGCTTTTACGCATGGAATCGATCTTTTTCTTTTTACTGTTGCACAACTCGAACAAACAAATCACATGACAAGACAACGACATTTGACCGTCGTCATCGGTCACTTAATGGCTTATATCTTTTTTATAACAATCTCAAACTTGACCAAAATATCTCATACCCAAGACAAAGGTCCAAGTTATTTATGTTATGAAATCCAAAAATTCTATTTTGTAAAATCTACATTGTAATTAAACATAAAGTGACGCGTTTGATTTCATAACTTACTATGGATCTACATCAAGTAAAAGCCTCATCTATCCAATTTTTGGTCCAAGTTATATTATGCTCAAATTTCAAATCTTAATTTTACTGCATTCTTTAGATTTGTTGCTTACAAAATGACCTAAATTTAGTTGCAAGTAATGGGTGCCAACTGTTTTGAGATGTTCAAATACTCCAATTCCCCCTTCCAATTAGTGATGAGCGAAATTGGTCTTGCCATTCTTCGACTCGCAAGACCAAGACCAAGACAGAATGAACAAGAAAAAGACTAATACCAAGACCGACTATGCAAGACCAAGACTAAATACGCAAGACTCAACCAAAAATTCTTTTTCACAGTAACTATATGAGATGAAATATTTGTAACAGCGTCAACATATGCTTTTCTTGGAACAATATAAGTTGGCATGTCGAATTGTCAGTTTTCTTTACTAGATTTTAACGATATACATAAAAAACAAAGAAATCACTGTTTTAAAAAAAGGATCTACAAAAATGTTCGAAGAGTACATAGTACATCTTTGTCCCTGTATCTGGTTAACACATGGCTGAAATTCAAAGGAAAATTACTGATTTTTCAATGTTTACATTTTTCTCAAGGATTTTTTTTTGCTGAAAGGTCAATTTATGCATTGGAGAAGGGTAGGTTCTTGAGTTTTCATAAATATATTTGGAGCATCATTCTCTTGACAAGTTGTGACAAGCTGATATCGCGACGTACATGATAAAGTTTCTGTATTTAAGACGATTTGTGACAAAGCCGTCGACGACGATCTATTCACAATCCATCTTTGAATAACAATAAGAAATAATGTATTAATGAACTTTTTTTAATTCAGAGATAGTAAATTTAGGTTTAAAAATGTTTGTTGCATAAAAATAAAATGTTTTGAAATATGCTCGTTAAGAAATTATGGCAAGACCAAGACCAAACAAAATACAGCAAGACCAAGACCGAGACCAGACATATTTGAGCAAGACCAAGACCAAGACTGAATAAGCAAGACAAGACCAAGACCAAAACTGTTGGAGTATTGGTCTTGGTCTTGCTTTGCTCATCACTACTTCCAATCCCAAAAAACCTTCTTCACCTAAGAAATGTTTAAAATATTCACCTAAAAATTCTTGACAAGTTTGTTTTCGGTTTTTTTAATATCAATTTTCTCATTGTTTGTACATCAAGCTTTTCTTCGATATTTTCTGTACCTATAAATATTTGTATGTTATAAACCACCTACACCACTGTTTCTCGTCTATTATTGAACAGAATGTCCAAATTAGAAAATTTACGCAACCAATTTAAAAACCCACAGTGATTTTTGACTGTATTTATCCCGTTAAACGTCACACAACAAAAAAGCAAAACGAGTTCCCTGCATAGAGGCAGTATCAATCTAATATTGACGTTGGCGAGTTTAATGTTTTCGGTGACGCATTAAGCTAATGACTGGTTTGGCGGTGCCGTTATAGCGTGAAACTCCCGCTTAAAACGTAATGGACCAGATGGAAACTTTGTAACCGTAAAACTCAAAGTTTCTTGCAATTTTTAGAGAGTTCGTTAAATATTTACGCCCTTGATTGTTGATTAATTATTCAAAATGTCTAATAGACGAGGGTGATTTTTCGAGATACTTTTTAGGACCGCTTAAATTTAAAACTCCTAAAAGGTTATTACTTTTTAAATAGCCAGAGCCCC
>CAJUYH010007726.1:0-16877 GCA_910591685.1 Galerucella tenella | reverse complement strand
GTAAAGTATTGCTTCTATCTGCGCTAATACCATTGCAAACTCTTCGAAGGTTAAATGTGAGTATTTAAGAGAGCGCCTTAAGTGGTATTTACACGATTCCACACCGGACTCCCAGATTCCTCCAAAATGTAGGGAATAAGGTATTAAGTTCCAATCAATACCTTTTTGAGTGCAAAAGTTTTGTATGACAGTATTGTTAGTATTAAGGAATTTGTCCAGCTCTGATATAGCCCCAACAAAATTTTTTCCGTTATCGGAGTACAATTTGGCAGGTTTGCCTCTACGCGAAATAAAACGTCGTAAAGCCAAAATGAATGTTTGTGTGCTGAGATCCGATACCAATTCCAGGTGGATCGCCTTTGTGGTAATGTTTATAAATAGTGCCATGCAACATTTATTCAATTTTGACCCTTTTCCTTGCTTATTTTTATGCATAAATGGTCCAGCATAATCTATACCGGTAGTAGCGAACGGGAAAGAATATAGTCTGTCACGAGGTAGATCACCCATTATGGGCTGTATTGGTTCAGGGTTGAAGCGTGCGCAAGTGACACATTGCTTAACAACTTGCCTCGACAAATTTCTGCCAGAAATTGGCCAATAATTCTCTCGTGTATATAAGGGGTTATCATTAGTTGGTACATGTTTCCAAATAAATAAATTTTGTCTGAATCTCAGAAACTCGGTTTGCAACGAAGCTTTGTAAATTATGCGGACTGGTATTGATCCATGCGAGTACTATGGTCGAATCTGACCATAGATAACAACGATGAATGTTATTGTCAATGGATTCGATAACCTTTTTCGCAAGGCGCCGCTCAAAGCTCAAGGCGCGGAATGGTTAATGTTTTTATAGATGCCACCTTTGATTTAGCACATAGTAATTGTATTTGTACATCTCCTTGGTTGTTGATACTCTTAATATAGATACAAGCGCCATATGCTCCTTGAGATGCGTCCGAAAGCCCGTGTATTTCGATTTTTTCAAAATTTTGACAAACTGCATGACGCTGTATTTCTAGATAGGTACTTCAAATTGATAGGTCGTCTTCAAATTTTGTCCAAGAATTTAACAGTGATATAGGCAACCCAACTCAATATCTCTGTCCATAATCTTTGCATTAACATTTTTGCGATTAAACAGATTGGATATTGTTTAATGGAAGACCACTAGTTGTTGCAGCCGATGCATCGGAGACTACGCGTAATTTCGTTGTGTGTCCTCCTTTAAGACACCATGGTGCGGCATGTAATATTCAACGCTGTTGAAATCATCTTTATTTTCAAGTGACATGTGATTCAATGCCTCATATTCTCGCATAAAATTTGTATATTGTTCGCGAATATTATCGTTTTTAGACACTTTCTTCTAATAAATTAAATCGTCTTTCTGCTTGTATTTTAGATTCGCCTAACATGCCTGGAGACTGCTTTAATGGCATTTTGACGACAAATCTGCCATCTGAATCGCGGAGTGTCGTATTTTTTTGCATAATTGTTCTTCTTCAAAGAGGTGAATCCTATTTGGAAGTTCTTCCACTTCCCAAAATTGCTGAAGAAGCTAGTATAGTTCATTGTTTGCGCTCAAATTGCAGGATATAGTGTTTTGACGTTCTAATCCTAACGGACCTGAAATTACCCAGCCTAGTACAGTTTCTATTAGTAAGGGACCTTCCTTTAAAATAATTTTGTGTATGGGACCAGTATTCCCAAATCCTGCATCTGCAGCCGAACTGATTCTGGAATATTTATAGTGCTTGCACTGATGTTTATATGAGAAAGAATATTGATAATATTTCGAAGCAAATAACATGTGATCCTGTATATGATCCGTTAATCGAGAAGAATTTCAAATTGCATTTTCCTTCAATAGTAGATGATTTAGTTTTTTAATTTAGTTTTTTTTATTGAACTTTCCGTCAGGTCAGAAATCTAAAAACGCAATGTTGCGCGATTGGGAACATTATCCAGGAAAGTCCAAGATATTTATAAGTACTTAACAATTTCTTAATCATATCATTTTCAGAACTTCATGGATTTTGCGATGCTAGCCTTAAGGCATATGGCGCTTGCATCTATATTAGAATAATTCATTTAACCAAATCTGTTTCTTGCAATATGGTATGTGAAAAAGCCGTGTCGCACCAACAAAAACGATTTCCATACCTGGTCTTGAACTCTGTGGAGCCGTTCTCCTATCCAAGCTAATGAAAAAAATTATCAACGTCTTCGAAAATAAGTTTCGTTTGATATCTAGAGGAATGACACCTAATGAAATTTTGGTTTCAAATTTGTGGTTTCACGGTCCGGCGTTTTTGAGTGGTCCCAATTTAGAACTAGAGGAAATTGATCTGGCAAAGATAACATTACATGATATTCCGGAGGAACGAAAAACTAAAACTGTTTTACTTGGTCATGAAGTGGAGGATACATCTACCTTTTGGAATTCTATTTTTGAAAGAAATTCTTCTTACTCAAAGTTACAATGAGTAATTGCCTTCGTTTTTCGCTTTGTTAATAATTCAAAGGATAAATTCAAGGGATTTGTAGGCCCTCTTAAGGTTGAGGAGCTTGATAAATCCCAAGAGTTTATTATTAAGGTGTTACAAAAATCGAATTTTTCGACTGAGATTCAAGCATTGAAATCCAATAAGACCATTTCGAACAAGGCCATTCTTCGATTATCACCGTTTCTCGATGACAATAAATTGATGAGAAAAGGAGGTCTTCTAGCCTACGCAAATCTGCCCTTTGCACAAAAACATCCAGTTCTACTTCTTTCGAAATATTTGGTCGTATCATTGATGCTAAAGGCAGTAATGTCAAATTTTCGATTAAGGTTTTGGCCTCTTGGAGGTCTGTTAGGGATAACAGGAAATTGTGTAACCTGTTATCGTTTTAAAGGCCGATGGAGTCAACAGATCATGTCGGATCTTCCTAGAGATTGGGTAACTCCATCCAGACCCTTTACAAAGGTCGGAGTTGACTTTGGTGGTCCTTTTTTCGTGAAATCTTGTTATCCATATCTACATATATATCTTGTTATCTATAACGATAATGCAACAAATTTTTTGGGCTCAAGCAACCAATTAAAGGAACTGCACGATTCAATAAAAAATCAACTTCAAACGAAATTGAGACATTTTTAACAACTGAGGGAATTTCTTGGAGTTTTATTCTTCCCAGAAGCCCTCATTTTGGCGAATTATGGGAGGCATTCATAAAAAGTACCAACAAAATATCATCTGTATAGAGTTGTTGGCAATTATTCACATTTTACCTTTGAGGAGTTAACCACTATTTTCTCACAAATAGAAGCGATTTTGAATTCCCGTCCTTTACAGCCGATTTCTTCTGATTCCAACGATTTGACTTGCCTGACTCAAGGACATTTTTCAATATGTGAAAGTCTAAAAACATTTTCCGAAAGGGACTTCATCGAAATCCCTGAAAATTTACTCTCTAGATTCAAACGATGCACTCAGGTCCATCAGTTTTTCTGGAAAAACTTGTTGCAACCAAACAAAAATGGTTAAAACCTTTTAAAAGCCTAAAGGTTAATGACATGGTTTTATTAAAAGATTAAACTCGTCCATTAGAATGGCCTCTGGCACGAGTTATCGAAGTTATTCCTGGTCAAGACAATAGGGTTAGAGTCGTTAATATAAGGACAAGGCATGGAGTGTTCACTCGATCGATAACAAATGTATGCCCATTGCCCCATTATAACGATCAATATTGATTGGAAACTGTAATTTTGTATTAATTGTTAACCTTAGAACTACACAGCTTGTTCAATTGAAACCCATCTTTGGTCCAGGAAAAATTTATTGACAAGTACAGTTACAAATAACTACCACTACAATTGAGGCACATATCCCACTGTTTCACCAACCGATGTATACCCTGCTTATAGAATTCTTGTGGCTGCTGCTGGAAGAATTCTTTCACAGCGTTTCGTACTTCTGCGTCCGACTGAAAACGGTTACCTTTTAACGCCTTTTTTAGTGGCCCAAAGATGTGAAAATCGCAAGGCGATAAATAGGGACTATAGGGTGGATGCTCTTATATCCTCCATTTTTTTCGTTGCAGATTTTCTTTCACTACGTTGGCAACATGAGGCCGAGCATTATCTATTTGGACGGATTGTTAACAAAACAAACGCCATTTCAAAGTCACAATACTTAAAATCGCTGTCAAATATAAACGAAATAAACAGATCAGTGTGACGTTTGCATACACTACTAATGTTGGAAAACGTCAGTTGAATGATTACAATTGTTTCCAAGGCTAACCTGACCAAAGATGGGTTTCAGTTGAACAAGCCTCGTATTTTAAAAAATAATATAATATGTGTAGTGAGTTTTTTTTGACAATATAATAATATGTCAGATGAGTTTTTTTGCCATTTTTTAAAATCATTTTATTTGCGAGTTGTTAATTAAAGTATAATTAATAAAGTAAAGTATCAAACTATACAGTCCACATTGAATTTACGTACCCTTCGTGTCCAAACAGCTCTACGCAGTACATATTTGATATGTTTATTCCATTTCATATTATAATCAAAAATTATTCCTAAATACTTGTGTTCAGTTACCCTTGTTATATTTTTGCTAGTTATTCTAATGCTTATTGTTTCTGGAACACTATCACAGTAGTTTCCAGAAGTGAAAAATACGGTATTATTGACATTAAGAGATAACTTATTCAACGCAAGCTAATTAGCTGCTAACTGTAAATTATCGTTCATTTTATCTGTAGCAGACGACCACGTATCTCCACTTGCTATCATGACAGTGTCATCAGCATAAGATGCAATATCTAATTTTCTTCCAATAGATCATTAACATATAATATGAAAGTTAATGGTCCTAAAATGGTTCGCTGTGGAACACCTGTGGTAATTAATCTAGGATAATTTTTATGATTATTAATTTTGACTAGTTGTTTTCTACTGGTAAGATAGCTTTTTAGTAGCTCAAGTGCTCGGCCCCATATTCCATACCTTCCTAATTTACAAAGCAGAATTTTGTGGTCAACGGTGTTAAAAGCTTTAGACAGAAAGTTGCAATTATAGGTATACTTTTATCAAGGTTTTTATAAATAATGTCAGAAATATAATTTAAGGCATCTGTGGTGCCTTTATTGTTGATTTGATAATATTTTATGTTTTGTTATAAAACAATAACTATTGTATATTATGTTTTCCAGTATTATAGCAATATTTGATATTAGTGATATCGGTCTACAGTTTTACACGTCTGTCTTTCTACCTGCCTTGTATATTGGGACAACTTCTGCTCACTTCAAAATATCCGGCCAGATTGCTTTTTCAATACATAAATTAAATATATTAAAGTGGTTCTTCAATATGATGGATGATATTTTTAAGTATGTTTGCGTTTATTCCATCTACTCCATCAGTTTTATTTTTCATATTCATTACATTTTTTTGTATTTAATTTGCATTTTTCATTATTGAAAATATAAATGATATATTTATTTTTGGCAATTTTAAATTTTCATTATTCGGTTTCGTTATTTTTGAGCTAAGTTCAAAGCCTATTTGACAAAAGTAGCTCTTCATATTGTTTGCAATATCAGTATCGTTTTTAATTTCTATATCATTTTCTTTTATTATTAGGATATTATTTTTCCAATTTTTATCTTTACCTAGTTTCGTATTAATAATATTCCATTATTTTTTTTGATGGCCTCTGTTAAATTCAACTTGATCTTTTCCAAATTTAATCTTTGCATCTTTTATTACTTTATCTCGAATTTTTACATAGTTTTCATACTCTTTTTGCGCGATCGATCTTTTTTGTTCATTTACAGCATCGGTTGTCAGGACGGCAGGTTGTGTTTACTGGTTTCTAAGTCTTAGCCCTACATACATTTAAGAGGTCATAAATATAGTATATTACATAACGTGTGCGGAAAGTGACTTTTTTACATGAGTGGGAAATATTGTAGCACGAGGCATAAGCCGAGTGCGACAATCGCACGAGTGTGAAAAATCACTTTTGCACGAGTAATGTACAGTATTTTTCCTACGGTCCCGTGATAATTTCACCAAATCTGACATATTAATACACAAAATGTTACAATTAAAGTCAACATAATTGATTTCCAAAAGTAACAATAACTATCATTAGTAACAAAAATGCATATATATATACGATAAATACCTTTCAACACGATTACATTTTCCGACTATCATAAATATAATGGTTTGGATCAGCTGGTACAACATCGGACTTCTGACGAAGGGTACGCGGGTTCAATCCTCGACCGCGAATTAAATTTTTTTCAATCAAGAAAATGAAAAAAAATATCACTTTTCAAATAGGTCGCTTCAAATTTAGATATTACATAGGTAAATTTAATTAAAACTTATATTTTTAATTTTAAATGAAATGAATAAATTATATTACATGGGCAAATCAACTTAGGAAATACGCATTTGACATATACATAGATTTGCGGGCTAAATAGACTAGCATTTCAACATTCAATTTGACAGCTTTTTTATCCGTACACGTACGGTTAAGTTTTTTTTCCGTACGCGTATGAATAAAGGCCACTTTCCATAGAACTAGACAGTGCGATATATGTCACTTTCCTATGTGATAGTAGGAAAATATATTTTTCTACGACCGTGCGTTTTAACCCACTTTCCCGCACGCATTTTAGCTTTGAAAGTGTGCACTAGTGCGGGAAAGTGAAATTATTCAAATGTTGACCTTATTAAATAGTTTTTTACTTCGGAAGTTATAACTTTTGTTACAACAGGTGAAGAAATAGTCCATCAAATAAAATCTACATCTTTTCTAGCTTTTTGTAGCAATTTTAATTTTTTGAAAATATAAAAATAAAATAATGAAGATATTTTGATATAAACCTGTACATTCTTTAAAGTAGTGTCATAAAACAACTATCAAACCACCCGGGCTGGATATAAGAAAAATATATTAAATAAAATTCTTTCATCTACAAATGACTTAAAACCGTTGCCATCACCTTCATCGTCATCTTTATGTGACCTGCAACCGATGCCATCCTCATCAACGTCATCTACTCACCAGTTAACACCAAATAACTCCACTGGACCGGCAATTTTAAGTGATTTACAGAATGCAACAAATTGTGTTTCTAATATTAATATTTATAATAATAATAATAGTTTTTGGTGTAAGTTTTGTATATGTATGTTGAAATAAAATAGCTTTTGAAAAATGGGTTGGTATTCTTTGTATATACGGTCGTAGAAAAAATAATGTTCCCAACTCATGCGTGAAGTGTCTTTCCCGCCCTTGACCGCTTGCCCGAACTCCGCTTTGCGTCGTTCGGGTCAACTGCAGTCGCTTGCGGGAAAGTATCACTTTCCGCACTTGTTAGGAAAATAACTATTTTTTGTGCGATTGATTTTTTTTGCTTATTTACAGCATCGGTTGTCAGGACGGTACAGTTATCAGAACCAAACATGAGCCCCGGAAAATATGCGAACTAAAATAAGGTCATCGCAAGCAGCCAATCAAGAGCCAATGTTAACGATTGTCCATTAGTAATTGTTAAATATAATCGAATTAATATGACCGAGTGATTTCATCAACATACATAATATTATTCAACCTGTTTCAGTGTTGTCAATGCGAGGATGATTATCCGATTTTTAGACAATTTCACTTATTTGGATCCAATAGTTCTTCGAATATTTTGTAGAAGGGATATATGAAATGGCTATTGTTTTTGGGGATTTTCCATCTTGACTGGGGTCGAAGACTTTATTTAGATAACCAATTTGTCCCTTTGGTAATTTGACAAATTCTGATAATTTGAATAGTAAGTTCGGGTTATTTTCATTTTTGCATCGGCAACACTGGACTCTATAACCAGTTCATATTTTGTTGCTTTCCATAGAAACTTGACCCTTCTTTTTCATGACATTAATACAGTCATGTAATTTGAAAATATAGACATTTAGGGCAAATGGTAGTTTTAGTTTTGGTCCTATATACATTTTTTTATTCATATTTAGAGTTACATTTTTAGCAAGCTTGACTTTGTTTACATATCTTTTAACAGTTGACATTTATGGTATCGATATTTGGTTATCGATTCAAAATATCGAATTGTTACTACAAAAATACAACTACAGCGACATGTACACGCCCACCAGGGCTCACGTTTGCTTCTGCCAACTGTAGGTTGTGTTTACTGGTTTCTAAGTCTAACACGTCGGTAAGTAATTTACTTACCGTTCAGACGTCAGTAAGTGAATTACTTACCGACGTATTAAGGTATGATTCCGAAGACAGCGACAGACGACAGCGACACCTGTCGTTATTGTGTTGCGACTCCACCGACCTTTTAGAATCAAATGGAGTAACGTCGGAGTCCGACGACAGGTGTCGAGCGACAGTTTTTATCCAGCATGTCGTCTTAAGCTTCGGTTTCCTCGAAAGCGGTACCGACAAATTGCGACCGCAATAATGCGACGAATGACGTCAGGTTGCAGTGGGAAAATCAGGGTTCTAAATTGCGGCAAGTAAATGTGTAACTCCAGAAAGCGTCGCCCGTACCGTTTTGCGTTAAAAACAATCGACATGGACGATCTCGATGTTGCTCTTTTGGTAGTGCTAAATGCCGAGGAATCAGAGGAAGAGATTCATAGAAGAAGTGAATCTGACCTTTTTAAAAAGAGAACTTCAGAGGGTGCATACCAAATTTTAATTTGTCGCCATCTATATACTAACGAAAATAAGTTCAGGGAATATTTTCGTTTGACGCCGGTCTTATTTGATTACGTCTTAGGTTATATAAAAGAAGATCTTTGTTCAAAACCAACAAATCGTGTTCAAAATCCATTGACTCCTGAGCAAAAATTATGCCTGCTTCTAAGGTATGTATTTCCATTAATATCTACTAACTACATCAAACACACAAAAGTAACACGTATGTCTTATATATACTTTTATTTTAAGAAATGTATACATGTGTGTGATAAATTTACAAATTTGTGAAGTACCTTTGGCTAGGTTCTTCATCCATTACTGAAGTAGTGGATGATTCCATTAGAGTTACAGAATCGTCGGATACTAATGTACTGTATGATGTGGAGCTACCTGCTGATGATGGTCCAGGCCCATAGTCAGCACTTGGCAATGGTGATAGATGTTCAATCTCTGCATTTCCTACTAAATTTCCAATTTCCATTCGAAGTCTAGCCTGAACAACTTTTGGCAGCTTTTTAGTTATCTTCGCCATAGATCCAAAGAATAAATCATTTTCATCTTGCTTTTCCATATTTTTTTGATCTTGCCGTTCAGCTATTTGTTTTAATATCTTTAAACGTTCATCAGCAGGTGTGGATGTAGTTGTATGTTTACGTTTAGTAACTCTTGGAGTTTTTTCAGTTTCAACTACGGCTTCTTGAATATCTGAGATATTACTGCTAGTGTCGTCTGCAGTAAATAATTCAGACTGTTGTTGCTCACTGTTGTCAATTTCCACATTCTCTTGGGTTTCAGACTTTTCTATGTTGCTAAGAGTGCTGAAAAGAAAATAAATTTTTTTGTATTATCAGCAAAATAAAGTAACATAAATATACCTCCTCTTGCCCGAAGAGATACATTCTAAAAATGACAGCTGTTCTGATCTTTTCTTCGCTGCTTCCCCAGACGAACCCGTGCCAGGTTTGCCTCGTCTCTTTATGTAGTAATCTCTTACATATCCCCACCTCTTGCTGCAATCATTAACTACAAATATAAAAACAAAAACAATGAGGTAAGTGTCGCAAAGTACTACATATTATTTTTTTAGATTCTTGGCTACTGGAGAATCATTTCGATCATTGGCGTTTCAGTTTAGAATAAGCCATTCATGGATTAGTATAATAATAAGGCAGGTTGCTGAATCCATTGTTACAAGAATGCCTACTTTGGTAATGCCACAACCAACAGAGGAAATGTTCAAATCAATCTCTAGGAGATTTAGATCTCTTTGGGATTTTCCAAACTGTATTGGAGCAATTGATGGTAAACACATTCGGATTAAGGCTCCAAAAAATAGTGGTTCCACATTCTTCAATTACAAGGACTTTCATTCAGTAGTGATGTTGGCACTTGTAGATGCAGATAATAAATTTGTTGCGGTAGACATAGTTCGTTCGTACGGGAGAGAAGGAGATGCAGGTAAATGCATTAAAATGAATAATTTTTTTATGAAACAAATTTCATTTTAGGCATATATTTAAAAAGTAGATTTGGACAAAAGATTCTGAAAAAAGAATTTAGTATTCCACCACCACAACCACTGCCTGGCATGAATATCCTGGTACCCCATGTTATTCTCGGGGATGAGGCATTCGCTCTTCATGAACATCTCATGAAACCATATCCACGAAATCAATCAATAACTGATAAAACTAAAGTACTTAATCTATAATTACCGACTTTCCCGAGCTCGTAGGACAACTGAAAATGCCTTTGGCATTCTTTGTGCATTTTTTCGAATATTTTTTCAGCCAATTTCTACGCAACCGGAAACCACGGATAAACTAATATTGTGTGCCTGTATTTTATATAATCTACTGCGAGATTCAAATATACTTCCGACATCAACTAATAGTACAGAAAAATACTCACTACCTACAGAAAATTTACTTCCACTAATTCACAACAACGTACGTGGGGCAAATATAGCAGTCCAAATTCGTGAGACATTTAAAACATATTTTTTATGGTATTGAGAAGTAGTATTTTGTATTACCTGTTATTTGAAGTATCTGAGCTATTTCCTTCCATAAACTTTGTTTCAGTTGAGTTTTTCTGTAATCTTTACATTGAACATTATATAGACATTCATTACTTCTAACAAAATCTATCAATATTTCGTCCTGCTCACTTGTCCATACAGTGTGTTTTATTTCAGAACACATTACGCTACAAAAAACACCATAACGCATAACGTAAACTTTGTAATATAAATCATAAATACCTATTTATCAGTTTTATAATATAAAAACAAACGAAATCACAACACATCCACACCGCACTAAACCGTTGACAAACTGTTTCTCGCCGCAATGTCTACCGCATTCACTATGCCGGTACCGTCATATTGCGTTGCGGTGACCACCAACGCTTCCTTGAAAACCACTGGTAATGATGTGCATGGTACAGTTTTCTATGACGTCATTCATCGTATTATTGCGGTCGCAATTTGTCGGTACCGCTTTCGAGGAAACCGAGGCTTAAGCGACCGACGACGCTACCGGTATTTGTCCAGTACCGTCGTGTCGTCATTCGTATGCACATGCAGATTTTTGACAAAAAATGGATTTTACCGTGGAGGAAGAAGACAAAAAATTAATTTAGCATGTAAATATCCTTCTCTCTATGAGAATTAAAATAGTATATTTCATTACCAGTACAGAAATGAGGATTTTTCCGTGCGCGGGAAGTCATGCAAGAACGGAAAATCCATTTCTGGACGAGTAATGAACGATATTTTTTATTATACTTAGGTACCTGAAGCAACATAAACAAAAAATATCGCAAAAAATTATTAAGAAAATCGGGAATATTTATTTTTATTTTTAAAACAGTAAAAATGTAAGTACATACAACTCAAATTAACAAAAAAAATACAAGTAGGTAATTCTAAGAAAATTAATTTTGGACAGAACCGTTATTATTAATAGTAATATTTATTGTACAATTCGTATTATTGTTGAAGCTCAATCCCTTTTGCATTTCTTTTTGTTGAACTAAAGACTCTGCTAAAGATGTTGAAGCGGAGTGTTCGTGTGTGCTTTGGTTCTCTTGATTGACTGTTACAGATGTTGTAGTTTCCAAGTTACAAGGGCTAAACAACTTCCGTGATACTTCAATTTTTCTTTGTATGGACTCTTCTATATATCCTTCTGCTACATTGTAAGAAAGCCATCCTCCGTGTCTTTTCAAAGTGAGCAAATCACCGCCGCTTTCCACCAACATGGTTGCCGAAGAGCGCCTTAGCCCATGTCCGGTATATTCTTCGGGATTTTTTAGTTTTAGGTATTTTGCAACAAGTTTTGGAATACCACTGATAGTATGGCACCCAACATGTTGAGCGTAACATCTTTGGTTTCGGTATGCAACAAATAATCTTCTACTCTCCATATGTTTAGGGCGGAGATCTGCGTATTTACGGTAAATTGTACAGGATCGAATTTGCAATTTTCATTGGTAATGGTAAAACTTCTTGACCTGTGAGTTTTTCCATCTCGTAAGAACACGACAAGTAAACGCCCATTATCTTCCACATCATCTAAACTCAAACGTATTAAATCATCTCTGCGGCATGCACCGAAGATGCCAAACACTAAAATTACTTTTGCTAGTAGATATTCTCCATCTGAAGCTTCACATAAAAATTTGGTTACTTGTTCTGCTGTAAGAATCTTGGATTTCTTTGGTATATATCCTACAGCTTGTCGTTTCAAAAAAGCAATCGTTTTTGGATATTGATGGTGAGTATTTTCTTTTATTGCCAAACAACTCTTTAACATAGAGAATCGACTCCATAAAGTGGAGGATTTCATAGTGTTGGCTTTTTCAGAAAAATATACTAAAAGAATATCGTCATTCACAATTTTGATTCGTTTCTGAGTCCGCCATTCGGTAAAACTGTTATATTCTTGTTCATGTCTCAACCTGGATTTCACTGGTAATAAATCTGCACTCACTTCTGCCGCTCGTTGTAAGATATTTTCGGGAATATCCCGATTTTCTTCACAATCTGAATTCATTTTTGCAAAATGTAATAAATACATAAATACTTAATTTTCACTGACAGAAAATAAAATTTGTCATTAATAAATCAATCGTTGCTATAGACACATTACTCGTAAGCGCACGGAAATAGGGATCGGGAAAAAATTTCCGTGCGCTGTTCCGAAAATGTCATATTTACTGTATTTTATAAACAGTTGAAAATGTAGTATTTTCTGTTAAGTATAATAAAAAAATAATTTGATTCAGGATAATATATGGAAAGACATAGGAAGGGAGCTAAAGAAAAACAGTAAGTATATCCTTTTGTTTTTATACTTATACATAATATGTGTACAAATGTACAAAATATTATTGGTAAAAAATGGTAATCTGCTAAGTACGAGCATTTACTATTTTTTCTTACGATTTTACCGCGCCCTGTTGGCTGGAAAAATAGTCTTTCAACTTATCTATAATTTGTAGTCCATTAAAACTCGAAAAGCCACCACTACCGGTCAAGTTTACCTTATTAATCTGAGTTGAATTGCTTTTTATTTAACCCACAATAGCTTCTAAAAGTCGTCTCATCGCTGAATAAATGTTTTTTATGAGTAAGGAATAACTTCCTTTCCTTCCTTTTATTTGCAACAAGTAACAACAATAATATTTCATCATCTTCCATCAGTAAAAAGTAACACATTTTTATCAATCACGTAATCAGACATATTTATTAATTATTATAAACACATTATAAATACTTCGCTAACGTCATTTAAACACTGACAACTACATCGTAGATCTCGCTCATATTGTCGCCGACATCGACAATGATATGACGACAGCGATAAGCGACACTGTCGCCTGTCGTCTGTCGCGGTCGCTTGTCGCTGTCGCCGTCTTCGGAATCATACCTTCAGCCCTACATACATTTAAGTGGTCCTTAATAATATATTTCTTCATTCATTACACAAAAGGAACAAAAAAAATAAGAAGATTTATATTTTTTAATGAACAGAACCGAATAGAACAATATAAAAAGTAATAAAAAGCAAAGAAACAATTTCACCAAAATGCAAATTATATTTTGAACTGAGCGAGAAGTATAAATGTCACTATTCGAAATTTATTTCAATACGATCGCGCAAAAAATGGTATAAGCATCTCGAACGTTAAGCGTAATGCCGGTCTCCAGCAAAATTGGAGGCTTCGCTACGCTCAGCTGTAAATTAAAAAAAAAGATCAATCGCGCAAAAAAAAATAATGGAAATAATAGCTTTGCATAGAATTTTAATATAGCATCGGTGGTTCAGTGGTAGAATGCTCGCCTTCCATGCAGGCGGCCCGGGTTCGATTCCCGGCCGAAGCATATGAATCGCTGCTTCGTAAACGAGAGAGAGACTCAGGAGAGAGCACACGCACGCAAGCAAGGCACATAACGAAGCAACGTAACATAACGTAACGTAACGTAACGGTCAGATCTTTTGCGTCGCGACCCCCGGTCGCTCAAACATAACCTGACATAAAGAACTAAAGTTCCAAAAATAAGATTTATATTTTTTTAATGAACAGATCCGAACAGAACTATATAAAAAGTAATAGATAGCATAAAAACAATTTCACCGAAATGCAAATTATATTTTAAACTGATCGAGAAGTATAAATGTCACTTTTGACATTTCATCCATTTCGAAGAAATTTAAATTATTTTATTCGAAATTTATTTCAATACGATGCCGCAAAAAATGGTTTAAGCATCTTGAACGTTAAGGGTATTACCGGTCTCCAGCAAAATTGGTGCAGACCGGTAAACACCCTAACCGTTCTTAATACTTAATATACCATATTTGGACTTTTCTTCCGCAGATCATATATAACATTCCTTTATTTAGCTGACATAAAATGATTTACAACTCTGTAACATGACTGACAATGTCATGAATATAATCAAAATAGGCCAAGAGCCGGATATTTTTTGTAAAAAATGTACGGGAACAGCTATTTTTTTTAATATGTTCAGGGTTGTCCCCTGAATGTGAATCCAAGTTGGCGTCATGGGGGGCTACACTACAGCCGCCATCTTGAAAAACACGTTTTATTAAATATCACGCGAACCGCGCATCGTACGACAAAAATTGTGGTGATCTTTATTTTAGATAATAATATTTGCCATCTTTTTTATTGGAAACTTTTTTATAACGCATAGGTTTTTAATTATAGCGCTCCAAACTTTTTTCAATATGGTTTTTTTTAATATTTGGTTAATGGTCAATGATAAATAAAAAATGGTGGTAACTGAATTCTAGAGCATGAAATTTCCTATAAATTTCATCGGAAACTTTTTCCCGTAGCATTTATAGTTTAGGAGCTGCAGCTTGGTAAAACTTGCACCTCGTACATTATCAGTGGCGATATTGCTCGTTGTATACGAAAACCATTTCATAACGCATAAAATGGCATGAAGTGTTCAAAAAAATGTCAATACAGCTGTGTACCGAATCAATTAAAATTATAAATAATGTGGAGAACAACTAATAATTCATCGATCTTTATTGTTGCTAAAAACGGTATCATCATATAAAAGATTGTCAATGTAGCAAAAAACTATAGTGCATCACGCTACATCGTAAGAATTGTTATTCTTAATATTATTATTATTAATTAACGTAATGCTTGTATTATGCTATTTTATATTGTACAGTATTATTTTATATTGTTTATTATAATATATTGTAATATTAAAAATGATTTCTTTTTCAATAGAATAATATGAAGGTTGGTATTCAATTTGAATTTTTTATTTTTTTAAATTCAACGTGAATCTCAGAATTTCCTTCATATCTGGCCACATGTAGTTAACGCTAAGTCACAAACAGGCGATGGAACGAGCTTAGCGCATGATGAATATACAGCATTATAATCTCGTTACATAATCTCATTTACAGCATTAATAGCTCCTAAACTATAAATGCTACGGGAAAAATCTTCCAATGAAATTTATAGAAAATTTCATGCTCTACAATTCACTTATAATTTATTATTAACCATTAGCTAAATATTTAGCAAAAGCAGTATTGAAAAAAGTTTGGAGTGATATAATTAAAAACCTACGCGTTATGCAAAAAAAAGTTTACAATAAAAAAGATGGCAAATATTATTATCTACAATAATGATCTCCACAATTTTTTTCGTACGATGCACGATTCGCGAGATATTTAATAAAACGTGTTTTGCAAGATATTCCCGAAAAATTTTTTCAGAACCTACTTTTTTGGCTGGGGTTCTTGGACTAAAAGGGTAATATTATGACATTCTTCCTGCCTTCCTATTTCTCGAGGAAGTCTTTCAAATATTGAGGACGCCTTCGTGTCCCAACTGGCCTATCGATATTCAGTACTGCGTCTTGATTGTTCTGGTCTTGAATCAGATGGTCTTCATTTTCTTGAATGCTTTGGTCTCGACTTTCGTGAATGCTTTGGTCTTGATTTTGATGATTCAGATGGTCTTGATCTTGATTGACATAATATTCATAGCAACGAATTAATGATATGTCTCCTCGATGAGCTAAATGTCGAGTTGAAACTGTCTTTTCTTCTCCATTTTCCAGTCGGATATGGACGCATTCCGAGTTGGCTTCTAGGAGTTGGACCTCGTCAACTAAGGGTTCGTATTTATTCAAACGGACGAATCTCTTTAATAATATTGGTCCTGGTGCAGTTAGCCATGTAGGAACCGACGATACATGAGTTGAGCGCCTCACATAGTTAAACATACGTTCATGTGGGGTCGAGTTGATAGCAGTACATAAAAGAGATCTAATAGAGTGAAGAGAATCCACTAGAATTGCTCCCACTGGTTTATTTCCAAATTTTAAGATTTTAAAGCCAACGGTTTGCCATATAATTCCATTAAATCTACTGACCATTACCCTGAGGATTATAGGGAGACTCTAAAAATTACTCAAGTCCACGGGACATAAAAGAGGTACCTTGGTCAGAATGAACATATGCCAGAGTGCCAAATATAGAAAATATTTGACGCAATCATTGGGTAACTGTAGAGGATGATATGTCGGAACATGGAAATGCGAATGGGAATTTGGAAAATTCATCAACA